>JAWQEG010002836.1:0-52500 GCA_033782935.1 Petrolisthes cinctipes | reverse complement strand
TTTAGCTCTTTATCTGTCTCTCTGTCTCTTTTTATCTCTCTCAATTTGTCTGTCTGTCTGTCTCTTTTTAGCTCTTTATCTGTCTCTCTGTCTCTTTTTAGCTCTTTACCTGTCTCTCTGTCTCTTTTTATCTCTCAATTTGTCTGTCTCTCTGTCTCTTTTTAGCTCTTTACCTGTCTCTCTGTCTCTTTTTATCTCTCTCAATTTGTCTGTCTGTCTGTCTCTTTTTAGCTCTTTACCTATCTCTCTGTCTCTTTTTATCTCAATTTGTCTGTCTGTCTGTCTCTTTTTATCTCTCTCAATTTGTCAGTCAGTCTGTCTTGTTTTGGCTCTTTACCTGTCTCTCTGTCTCTCTTTATATCTCTCAATTTGTCTGTCTGTCTGTCTCGTTTTATCTCTCAAATTTGTCAGTCTGTCTCTTTTTATCTCAATATGTCTGTCTGTCTCGTTCTATCTCTCTCTCTCTCTCTCAAGTTTCATTTTTCACATATATAAAATTCTGACCACCAAGGTTTTCTGTACCCAATGTGTTTATACTCTTCTACAGTCGAGTTGCTGCTAAACACGACGAACCTGAAGGTGGTTGTGTATAATGGACAACTGGACCTCATTGTTAGTACTCTAGGTGGGTCATATTCAACTTCATATCTTTAGTTTATAAGGGGGTGTGGAAATAGGGGGAGGACAGGCTTTGGGGTGGGGGGAGGGGGGGGTTTAAGGGTGTGTGGGAGTAGGGGACAGGTTTGGGTTTTTTTTTGGGGTGTCTGTGTGGGAGTAGGGGGACAGGGTTGGGGGGGGTTTTGGGGGGTGCAGGAGTAGGGGACAGGCTTGGGGGGTGCGGGATTAAGGAACAGGCTTGGGGGGGGGGTTTAGGGGGGTGCAGGAGTAGGGGACAGGCTTGGGGGGGTTTTGGGGGGTGCAGGAGTAGGGGGACAGGCTTAGGGGGGGGTTTGGGGGGTACAGGAGTAGGGGGACAGGCTTAGGGGGGGGTTTGGGGGGTGCAGGAGTAGGGGAACAGGCTTGGGGTGGGGGGGGTTAGGGGGGTGCAGGAATAGGGGACAGGCTTTCTACCCACCCCAAGCCTGTCCCCCTATTCCTGCACCCCCCAAGCCTGTCCCCCTACTCCCACACCCCTTAAGGACCCTGTGTGTGATGTAGTCAGAAAATTGGAGATAAATGAGTCCTTCAAAAATTGTCACGAAACACACACACCTAATAATTATGGAAGGAGGTTGTTTCGTGGCATGGTCAGGTGGAATCAGAAGCCTCCAATTATCTTACATGAATACAGGGTCCTTCATGATTACTTTAATGAAAAAATATATAATTACTTTTTTAATCATCATTATCTACATCCCATTTCCCCCCACCCCTTTTTTTTTTCTTTTAATTCTATCTTTGTTATATAATTTTTTCTTAGTACTTACTTATTTCATCACATACTATAATAGATTTAAGTCGATGAATCACTTTAAAACAAATGAGTTATTTTAACTATTAAATATTGTAATTATTGTAGTAACTAATGCATTTTGAACCTCTGGTTGTTGTGTGTGTATGTATGTGTGTGTGTGTGTGTGTGTGTGTGTGTGTGTGTGTGTGTGTGTGTGTGTGTGTGTGTGTGCATACATGTGTGGATATATATGTGTGTATGTGCACGTGCGTGTGTGTATGTGCGTGTGTGTGTGTGTGCATATATGTGTGGATACATGTATGTGTGAATACATATATGTGTATGTGCATGTGTGTGCGTGCTGTGCGTGTGTGTGTGTGTGCATATATGTGTGGGTACATATGTGTGTGTGTGTGTGTGTGCATACATGTGTGGATAAATATGTGTGTATGTGCATGTGTGTGTGTGTGTATGTATGTATGTTTGTCATGTGTGTGTGTGTGTGCGCGTGCATGTGTGTGTATATATGTGTATGTAAACAGGAGCACAGAAGTGGGTAGAACATCTTCATTGGGCCGGCACCAGTCATTGGGTTAATGCTGACCGTCGTCCCATTGAGGACCCCAGTGGTGCTACAGGGGCATTCTCAAAAACATTCAAGAACTTCACATTCTATTGGATTCTCAACGCTGGTCATATGGTAAGTCACTATATCAAAAAAAAAAAAAAAAAAAAAAAAAAAAAAAAAAAAAAAAAAAAATAATAATAATAATAATAATAATAATAATAATAATAATTGTGCTAGATAGAATTGTACTATATAAACTCTTAATGTTACGTTGATATTTTGTCCCCATTCTGATAAATTCATTCATTCATTCACCTATTCTCTCACTCATATATTCCTATACATTTATTTATAAACTTATTCACTCACTCATTTATTCCCATACATTAAATTTATACACTTATTCACTCACTCATTTATTTATACACTTTTTCACTCACTCATTGATTCCCATACACTAAATTTATACACTCACTCATTTATTTATACACTTATTCACTCACCCATTTATTATTCCCATACAACATTTATTTATACACTGGCAATACATTTTCAGATACCATCAGATGCAGGTGCCATGGCCAAAAAGATGATGCAAGAGATAGTTGGGATAAAAGTACGCTAAGTAAACATTACATAAACATAACATATTCATTTGTAAGATGGAGATGAACCACCACCACTCTTCCATTACTCTGAATAAGTGAACCGTTGGAAATCTTCTACATCAGTATAAATAAAATAATGATTCTTCTTGTAGCACTGGTGGAGGAATTGCTTGCCTACAGGTCGGTCCCCAAGTTTGCTTTGTGAATAGTAAACAAAAAATATTCCTCCATCAGATAGCCATGTTGTGACAGTGACCTATATAGAGTTAATTAATAGACACAACAACATCAGTGCTATAGTGTACAGTCATAAGTCATAATAAGTATCTAGGTGTGCTTTGAATAGCCTCATGGAGTATTAAAGGGTGGTAATTATTTTTTGTTTCATTGGAGTGCCCTGATTCCTCCAAAGTATGCCAGGAAACAAGACCAGAAGAGCAAAAATAATGGTGTTCTGTTGCTTGGAATAGTTGGGAGGATTCAGTTGCTCCAGAATTACCAACACAAAACTTACCCCTCTTAAACAAACTCCACCAAGAATGAGACAGCTAATATAAGTGTTGTAATTGGGTCACTGTGTTTTTTTATATTCCAACACTGGACATAGGTTTCATCAAGCCTGTTACCGTGGCCCAGGTCAACTGCTACTCACACACACACACACACACACGTCACGACTTCCGAACTGGTACTCAGCCACAGTGGGAGGGAAGTGAGGGTAATTCCCAAATACTGCAGCTGTTATGGTACCAGTGAGGATGTTATGGTACCAGTGAGGGTGTTTTGGTACCAGTAAGGGTGTTATGGTACCAGTAAGGGTATTATGGTATCAGTGAGGGTGTTATAGTACCAGTGAGGGTGTTTTATGATGTTTGGTGGCCTTTATAGTTAGTGCCTCAAACTCAAATCGGAAGAGTAAATATTCTCAGACCCTCACCTGAGAGGAATTGATCTCCCGACCGATAGATTACGAGTCCAGAACACTAACCACTCGGCCACCTCCCAACTTCAACAACAACAACACCAACACCTGGAAACTTATAAATTATGACTCTTGACTGTACATAACTCATCCTACAGTATTGTTATCAAGACGAGAACACAATTTAGTTTGGCTGAAATGAAATGTTAATGTAGCCAACTGTGCTTTTAGTGATATGTATGGTAGTTATAGGGTTTATTTTGGTATTATTTTTTAATCTCTGTGAATGATTTACTCGGCATTATTAGAAGTTCAGGAGGCCCTTTGATATTCGCTAATAATTTTAATACATACTTGTTGTTTAACACAGGCCCAGTACAGTACATAATAATAATAATGAATAACAGAATATAAATAACAGAAGCCTGGGAAAACATTTGTTGTTCTTCAATGAGGGACTGAGTGTAAAAATAAAATGGTGGATACAAGAATATGTAAGCGATATATCAAGGGTCAACTGTATTATTATTATTATTATTATTATTATTATTATTATTATTATTGTAGTTGTTTTTTTATGTATGGGTAATTATAATGTTAATGGGAAATTGATGGTGCTGTAGTTGGGTGTTTCAAAAATGTATAGTAGTCAGAGTTTGTTGCTAAAATATAATTATAAAATCTGGAGCAATTGATTCCTCCAGACTACTCCAAGCAACAGAGTACCATTATATTTATTCCTTGGTCCTGTTTGTTTCCTGGCATACTTTGGAGGAATCAAGGCAACTACCCCAATGTACCAAAAAGTGTAAGGGGAGAATATACTTTTCTTACATTGGAGTGCCTTGATTCCTCCAAAGTATGCCAGGAAACAGAACCATATTAATAAAAATAATAAAAATAATAAAAATAATGGTGTCCTGTTGCTGGGAATAGTTTGGAGGAATCATTATCTCCAAAAATAAATGTAAACACTATACCCTACCCCTACCCTTTAAGAGAAAACAGGTATGAAAAAGAACACATTAAGAAATATTGATAATTATATGGTGGCTCTCTGTAAATGCAAATCAGAATTAAGTTTACAAAAAAATGCATTACTCTCTGTGTTTGTATTATATCTCTAGTCCACACTGAAAAAATAGCTCTCAGGTGTTTAGAAAATAAAATAATATAATCATTAAATCAAGCCGTCTTTGTTGTGAAGATATTGTTGTATTGTTCCTTACTCCTTTCAGTCAATTATTATTATTATTATTATTATTATTATTATTATTTTTATTATTATCAATATGTAAGTTAGAATAATGTTACTTGAGTCTTATAGGTCATGTTCACTACCTTCTCCAGAGGTCAGTGTAGTTGCTTGCTTGGCCTGTGTGTGTGTGTGTGTGTGTGTGTAGTTTTAATCATCTTTACATAACCATCACCAGAGGTCAGTGTAATCTCTCGCTTGGCCTGTGTGTGTGTGCGTGCGCTCGTGCGTGTGTGTGCGCGTGCGTGTGTGTGCGCGTGTATGTGTGTGCGTACGTGTGTGTAGTTTTCCTTATCTTTACATAACAGTGGAGTATACATAAGAGCCATATTTATTTTGTGTAAAGTAAACAAAACACTACAATGATCTCTGATGGTAATGGACATGATTTTTTTTTTAAGTCCTGTAATGTATGTACCAGAATTCAGTACTGTAACTTGAATTGTGATAGTAAGTTACTGTTGTAGCCAGTCAAACAATGCAAGAATAGTTATAATTCAATAGTAGTTGTTGTACAGTTGTTGGCAAAAGTCTCAATACACATGAAGGGTTAATTAATGGGAGATTGATTCACTTGTTGGTAAATTGGAAGGTTACTGATTACCCCAAACTATACCATGGAATAAATGTCCTTAAAGGGGGTAATAATTCACTTTTGGTACAGTCACCAGCACTAATAAGTATCCAGGTGTGCTTTGAATACCTAGAGACAGTAAATAAATGCACAATAACATCTCCATTGTACAGTCACGAGCACTAATAAGTATTCAGGTGTGCTTCGAATACCTATATAGAGACAGTAAATAAATGCACAATAAGATCTCCATTGGAATTAGTTCATTGGTGAATTGGACTGTTCAAAGTTTCAACCAAAGCTGTATACTTATTAGTGCTCGTGACTGTACATTGGAGTGCCTTGATTCCTCCAAAGTACATATATATAAGGGTACTGTAATGTGTTGTTTACCACTGGTGTTATGGTTGTGTATTGTATTGTTTGTAATAAATCTGTATACTATAAACACTCTTTGTATATTACACATACAGTCGCGGTCAAATACTGTATAATCATCCGTATAGGGCAGTGGTTCTCAACCTGGGTGCCAGGGTCCATGGCAAGAATTTAGGGGGGGAATGGCGGGCTGTCACAAATTATACAATTCTTGCCATGGACAAAAAAAAAAAAAAACTTGCATCACTCTGTCCTGGCAGAAGAGTGTTCCTGAGTGAAGAAGTGTTCTCTTCATCAAGATTTTGTTTTTATTTTATTTAAACCTTTTTTTTTGGGGCGGGGTGGGATTTGGGAAAATAAGCAGGGGAGCCACATGAATGTTGAGAATTCATGAAGGGGGGAATGGACTGAAAAATGTTGAGAACCACTGGTATAGGGGTAACTCACGTAAGAGTTTGACAGCTTCCCTCTGTTCTTTAGATGATAAACTTTCCAATAAATAGGTTAACTACCATCTTTTAATTTAATACAAGCAGCTACACACTACTTAAAACAATAACACATACACACACACACACTTTAACTACCATCTTTTAATTTAATACAAGCAGCTACACACTACTTAAAACAATAACACACACACACACACACTTTAACTACCATCTTTTAATTTAATACAAGCAGCCACACACTACTTAAAACAATAACATCATATTATGTGAACGTGAAAACATTAGACAGTAACTTGTTTGAGATACCCATATGTGGATGATTATTATTGACTGCAACTGTACATAGTGACATGTATAAATAATGTGTGGGTCATCTAGTGGGACAGAAGAGAAGCTACCAACACCATGAAGCTCCACTGTCTCATCTAGTGTGACACCCAATAATCTCGAGGCCTTGCAAGAGTTAACGGGCTTCTGACACCTTACAGGTCTGAGGTTGAGGTATTGGGGAAAAAAAACACACACACCCATAAACCCAGTGCTTAATGAGTGTTTACTGTGTACAAATTAATTACAATCAGTGCAATACACACCCAAAACAGAAGTGGAAAACACACACACACACACACACACACACTATGCATAAACAATGGATTACTCAATATAAAAACGAGGGATAAATATTTTTTTGAGTAACCATTGTGTATTGAGAATTTTGACTGCAACCGTACCTCCTTTTATGTTCATACACACAAAAATAATAACGTGAAGTAGGAAGGGTGTAATGGTTGTGTAAATAATCAACAAATTTCATGATGTCCTTGGAATACACACACACGCACATGCACACACAATTTTTAGTATCCATCATCTGAGGTATCACAATATTTCACACCAGAATTGCACCCATAGTTTTTTTTTTTTTTTTTTTTTTTTTTTTTTTTTTTTTTTTTTTTTTTATGTGTGTACTGTATAGGCTATGTGTTAAGTGGGTATATATAGCACATTGTTTTGGGTGGTAAATCTGAAGCAAATGATTCCTCCAAACAAATCCAGGCAACAGGATACCATTATTTTTCTTCATGTGGGTCTGTTTCCTGGCATACTTTGGAGGAATCAAGGCACTCCAATGTAACAAAAGTAAATTAACCCCTTAAGGCTGTAATGTGATGTAAGTTACTGTAGCCTACTGTATTACCTTAAGATTATAAACAGGGTATGTACAAGTTTATTGGTCTTTCTAAATAACCCATAGAAACAAATTCAAAGGTGTGTTTATAATGATGTAGTCAGAAAATTGGAGATAAATGAGTCCTTCAAATATTGCCATGAAACACACACACACACACACCTATATGGAAGGAGCTTGTTTCGTGGCATGGTTAGGAGGAATCAGAAGCCTCCAATTTTCATACACGATCACAGGGTCCTTAATTATGGGGGTAACACACTTTTGGTACATTAGAGTGCCTTGATTCCTCCAAAGTATGTCATTAAACAGGACCAGATTAACAAAAATAATGATGGCTAATTGTTGCTTGGAATAGTTTGGAGGAATCATTTACTCCAGTATTACCATCAACACTGTACTATCCCTTTTATCTTTGTGCTTAACCATCCCTCCTTACATCTGCAACAACAACAACAACAACAACAATAATAACATTACAAGCATCAACAGTGACTGTAAGTATTGAGTAAGGAGGAAAGGGAGAGTGGACTGTGGGAGGGAATGGAAGGAGGACTTGGAGAAGACATACGATAGGGTTGATAGGAAAGCTATGTCAACAGTTGAGAATTTATGGTGTTGGGGGGTCTTTGCTGAAAGGCATTGAGGCCTTTTATGCAGAGGCAACAGCATGTGTACAGGTAGAGGGTGATCTAAGTGAGAGTTTTAATATTGGTGTAGGGCTGAGACAGGGATGTGTTATGTCACCATGGTTGTTCAATATATATATGGATGGTTGTATGAGAGAGATGAAAGCCAAAGTGAATGGTCTGGGGGTGAAATTGAGGCTGAATGAAGCAAATTGGTCCTTGGTAGCAAGTTTATTTGCGGATGACTCTGTGTTGATGGCTGAGAGTGAAAGGGAGTTACAGAGAGTGGTAGACGAATTTCAGTCTGTGTGTAAACGAAGGAAACTGAAGGTGAATGTTGGTAAAAGTAAAGTGATGGTGTTTGAAAGAGCAGAAACTGAAGTGATTAACTTTGCTACACCTTACAGAGTGGGAGTACCAACTGGGACGAAGTGTGAGATAACTCTGAGGGGTGAGAGGATGGAGGAAGTAAAGGAGTTTAAGTACCTGAGCACAGTTCTGTGTAAACATGGAAGTATGGAAGGAGAAATTAGGGAGAGAGCAGTGAAGGGTAGACAGGTCATAGGATCATTGGGAAGGATTATGAAGGGTAGAAGTGTGAGTATGGAGGTGAAAAGGGGACTACGAAATAGTATAATCCTGCCAACACTGACATATGCGTCGGAGACATGGACATGGAGTAGGGCGCATCAGTCTAGAATAGGTGCTGTGGAAATGAGTTACTTGAGAGGAGCATGTGGGGTGTCTAGGTGGGATGGAGAAAGTAATGAGAGTGTGTACGAGAGATGTGGTATGAGTGAGAAAGCAATTGGTATTGAGTGTGGAGTGGTTGAGAGAGTGAAGCGTAATACACTGAGATGGTTTGGACATGTAGAGAGAATGCAAAGTGTGGAGTTTGCCTCTCGTGTGGAAAGGACTTTACTGTGTGTGTGTGTGTGTGTGTGTGTTTGTATGTGTGTGTGTTTTGTTCTTCCTTCCCTCTGCAACAACAACAACAGTACAAGCATAACTAAAGTCGGTTCAAAATTTGTGTTGCACCGAGGTCTAGATGTCATTGGTAAGCTCTCAACTAATTGGCTGACACACTCACCTGGCTCCTGCTCCACTTCTGGTCTCGTGATTGGCTGGCCTCCTCTCCCAGGTTTTCTGTCTGTCACCACGTTCACGGTCGTTTAGGTTTGTATGTTATTTACTCTAGTTCTCTTATTAAAGATTTTTGTTAAGGGGGTGCGGGAGTAGGGGGACAGGCTTGGGGGGGGGGAATAGGGGGACAGGCTTGGGGGGGGGGGGTAGAAAGCCTGTCCCCTATTCCCCCATCCCCTTAAGCCCCCCCCCTCCAAGCCTGTCCCCCTATTCCCGCACCCCCCCTCCAAGCCTGTCCCCCCTATTCCCGCACCCCCCAAGCCTGCCCCCCCTACTCCCGCACCCCCCCAAGCCTGTCCCCTACTCCCGCACCCCCCAAGTCTGTCCCCCTATTCCCGCACCCCCCCTCCCAAGCCTGTCCCCCTATTCCTGCACCCCCCCCCCCAAGCCTGTCCCCCCTATTCCCGCACCCCCCCCCAAGCCTGTCCCCCTATTCCTGCACCTCTTTAATACCATCAGCCGCAGCAGTCATCGTAGCGTCCAGATATGTTTATCACAGCTCGAGAAAATAAAATCCCGTCCTCTGTTATAGGAGTATAAAGAAAATAAAACTATTAATCTTGTCCAGTTGGAATGTATTAGTTTATCAGCATGAGAGTAGAATCCTTGTACCAGCCACCATCAAAATATAATATGCCAAATACTGTATTAATATGTTGTTTTGCATTCTTTGTATTAATTACTGTTTTCCATGAATCCTTGTACTGTATCAGCGAAGGTCAGTGACAAGAATTAATGATTAGGCCTTATAAGGGTAGAATATTTTGTTGTTGGTGAATTGGAAGGTGTGTGATTCCTCCAAACTGTGCCACAAAACAGAGTCTGTCTTCTAGTATAGTTAGGAGGAATCGGTAGCCTTCCAGTTAGCCAATAAAATAATCTCCCCTTAAAACGAGCGACCCCTTTCCTTCTGTTTTTCCATCATCACATCCAGTTTGGGTCTAATGGAGTGGTGGGGTCTGAGTCGTCCCAGGCCTCGGCAACTCTCTGAATCACGGGAGACGTTGTTTTCGTCCCACTGTTTACACTTCCACTACATATTTCATCCTCTTCCTTCTCTGTGGGCGTTGTTTTCATCACACTGTTTACACTTCCACTATATATTTGATCCTCTTCCTTCTCTGTGGGCATTGTTTTCATCCCACTGTTTACATTTCCACTACATATTTCATCCTCTTCCTTCTCTGTGGTGTGAATCCTTCCTTCCCTATGAATGTCACTTCTTTCCTTTCCCCTACTGCTTTCTTCCTTCTCCTCTTCCTCCTCCTCCTCCTCTTCCTTCTCTGTGGTGTGAATCCTTCCTTCCCTATGAATGTCACTCCTTTCCTTCTCTCTTCTGCTTTCTCCCAATCTACCACCACCATCACCACCATCACCACCACCACCATCACCGCCACCGCCACCACCACCATCACCATCACTACCACCACCACCACCACCACCATCACCATCTTCTCCTCTTATCTCTTCAGTACAACATCTTTCTTCACTATCATCATAATCATCTCTTCTTTCACCATTAACCAGATTTAATTCCACACTACCACTACCACCATCACCAACACCATCATTATCACTCCAGGTCTCATCTCCCACACCACTATCACCATTACCCACCACCATCTCTCCTCCATCACCGTCAACACCCCACCATTCTTCCTCCTCACCGACACTATTCCCTCGGTTACTATCATCACTAATATCATCATCATCCCATCCACCACCACCACCACCATCATCATCTTCATCTTCATCTTCATCATCTTCATACAGCATTATCTTTCCCTTCCATTCGTGTTCGTTGTCTAGGGTTTCAAAGCATTCCTCTGCCACCGTTAATCTGAAGGAAATAAAAAAGCAATACAGTGTAAAAAAACAAAATAAATAAAAAATTAATAATAATAATAATAATAATAAAAATACAGTGACACTGGAGTGCCCCGATTCCTCCAAAGTATGCCAGGAAACAGGACCAGATGAAAAAAAAAAAAAAAATGGAGTTCTGTTGCTTGGAATAGTAGTTTGGAGGAATCATTTGCTCCAGATTTACCAACACTGTACTTTTCCCTGAAGGTTTACTGTACAGATTTATTACAAACAAACAGTACAACACACACCCATAACAGTGAAAAATTAAGGGGGTGCAGAAGTAGGGACAGGCTTGGGGAGGGACTGGGGGGGGGGGGTGCGGGAATAGGGGAACAGGCTTGGGGTGGGTGGAAAGCCTGTAACCTATTCCTGCACCCCCCATCCCCCCCACCCCCCCAAGCCTGTTCCCTTACTCCCGCACCCCCCAAAAGCCCCCGCACCCCCCTAAAACCCCCCAAGCCTGTCCCCCTATTCCCGCACCCCCTTAAGGATTACAGTACTGTATAATATGGGTGTGTAATGTACTGTACACAGATTCATTACAAACAAACAGAGCAACACACATCCATAACAACAACAACAACAACAATGGAAAACAAGAGATTACTGTATATAATAATAATAATAATAAACTTTTACCTGACAGCAGTAGATGTGAGAGTGTGACTGGCACTATAGTTCATCCAGGCTAACAAGGATGTCATTGGCAATATTGCGTACGTCTGGTTTATGATGTAGAATGTATACTTGTTTTCTGTAGTGCTTTTATCATATGTATTATTGTCATTTCCAGCACCATTTTCATTATTGATATTTGTATCATTATTTGCAACAAAGTTATCCACACAATTTAAATCACTTGCAACATTATTTTTTTCATCACCAGCAATATTCTTTTCATCATCACCACCACCACCAATCAAGTCTTCTGAAGGGAGGTAAACAATACGGAACTTTGTGGTCTCCTCCTCCTCCTCCTCCTCAGGGTCTTGCTGGGATGAGAGCGAGGCCAGCGGCGGGGGAAGGTCGGCGCTCCAGACACTGCTCGCATCGCCTCCCGCTGCCCACAGGTTCTCCAGCAGACGTGTTCTCAGGGGGAAGAACCTGGCGTACACCTCATCCCTGTCTCTCTCTTCCTGTGTACGACGGTCATAGGGATAGTCATATTCGACCAAAAGTCTGTAAGTGGTGGTGGTGTGTGGTGATGGTGTTGTGGTGGTGTTGAGGTGTGTGTTGTCTGTGTGTTGTCTGTGTGTTGTGGTAGAGTTGAGGTGTGTGTTGTCTGTGTGTTGTGGTGTTGTTGCAGAGTTGAGGTTTGTGTTGTCTATGTGTTGTGAAGTGGTGTGTGATGGTGGTGGTGTGACAGAGATGAGGTGTGTGTTGTCTATGTGTTGTGAAGTGGTGTGTGATGGTGGTGGTGTGGCAGAGATGAGGTGTGTGTTGTCTATGTGTTGTGAAGTGGTGTGTGATGGTGGTGGTGTGGCAGAGTTGAGGTGTGTGTTGTCTGTGTGTTGTGATGGTGTTGTGGTGGTGTTGAGGTGTGTGTTGTCTGTGTGTTGTGATGGTGTTGTGGTGGTGTTGAGGTGTGTGTTATCTGTGTGTGGTGGCGGTGTTGTGGTAGAGTTGAGGTGTGTGTTGTCTGTGTGTTGTGGTGTTGTTGCAGAGATGAGGTTTGTGTTGTCTATGTGTTGTGAAGTGGTGTGTGATGGAGGTGTTGTGTTGTTGGGTTCACCAGCTCTGATGAATGTAGCCAGTTGTGTACAGTGGGTATTGTTGGGTCCCAGGCCACACCCACTGATCTCAAAGGTGTAGTCACTGTACTGATGCACTATACCCTCACACCTGTTGACCAGAGAAAATTATTATACGGTATGCCCTCGATATAATATGAATACATTTACCACTACTGTATCTTTTTAACGGGGGGTAGTACACTGTTGGTATTTCTGGAGCAACTGATTCCTCCAAACTATTCCAAGCGAAAGGACACCATTATATTTTGGTAATTGGCCCTGTTTCCTGGCATATTAAGGAGGAATCAGTAGACCTCCAATGTGCCAAAGTATACGAGCCCCTTAAACGGACATCAAAGGAACTACACTAACCATTTTCGGAACTCTGCCCCTGTCCACTCAAACTTGTGGTCCCAGTGCCTGAAGGAACCGGGGTTAAAGGATGGGATGTACTTGTTGAAATCCGAGTTTGGGGTTGTGATCACCACCAGGAAGGGTCTAACATGGCCAAACACACACCTCACCAACCCCTCAACATCACACAATGTCAGGTGCTCCACTCTGAAAGGATAGTGCAACAGGTCAATATTATTTTTGTTATACTGTTCCTGTTTACAAGTATACTTTGGAGGGATCAAGGCACTCTACTATGTACTACCCCTTAAAAAGAAACCATACTCACTTGAATAAAAAGCAACATCTTGTATACTGCACACCTAAAAATGTCTAAAATTAAATCCGTACTCACACTTAAAGTAACGTAACAACATGAGTAAAAATGTCTAAAATGAAATAATTATGTACTCACACTTCAAGTAGCGTAACAACATGAGTAAAAATGTCTAAAATGAAATAATTATGTACTCACACTTCAATCAGCATAACAACATGAGTAAAAATGTCTAAAATGAAATAATTATGTACTCACACTTCAATCAGAGTAACAGCGTGTGTGTTATCAAGGATGGGGTGAGGTATGGTAGCATCACCACATACCACACTCACATGTAGCTTAGTCTGCCGTAGGAACAGCCAGTCTGACGCACGGGGGTTTACCCAATTCATATACTCCTGTAACGTAAACAAAAAATATATATAGACGTACTGTACATTTATCCCATTCGTTTTCCAAAACATGGAAAAATTATTATTACTAAGATTTCAATGATGATGAAAACATACGAACCTCTAAGACTTGTACATTTATTTATCCATTCGGAGTCCAAAACATGGAAAAATTATTATTATTATTAAGATTTCATTGATGATGGAAACATACGAACCTCTCAGACTTGTACATTATTATTAAAATTTCAATGATGATGAAAACATACAAACCTCTAAGACTTGTTGATCCTTGTCCACCAATACCACTTCCTGAAGCTCGGGAATGTGCATAAGGTGTCGGAAGAACTTCATGTCTGAGCAGCCCAAGTCCACAAGCTGCTTCAAAACATGTCAGAGTAAGCGGGTGGAATTTAGTACCAGGGAATATAATACAGGGAATATAATCTTGTATCTATCACTTCATTTTACACTCAAGTCACTCATTGAAGATCACCAAATGTTTTCCAGGCCTTTTTCATTCATTACTATACACACTAAATGATTTATTGAGCCTGTGTTAAAAGGATAGTGTGTGTGTGTGTGTGTGTGTGTGTGTGTGTGTGTGTGTGTGTGTGTGTGTGTATTTACCCAGCCTTTTGTTATTCATTACCATACACATTAAGCGATTTTCTGACCCTGTGTTCACTATTATATTTCAATTCAATAGTGCAAACTCTAGTACCAGGTTATTAAGTGGGTAATTCACTATTTTTGTTACATTGGAGTGCCATGATTCCTCCAAAGTATGCCAGGAAACAGGACCAGATGAACAAAAATAATGGTGTTTGTTCTGTTGCTTGGAATAGTTTGGAGGAATCAGTTGCTCCAGATTTACCAACACTGTACTTCCTCCTTATCAATAAAATTATACCATACTAACAACATATGGCACTATATGACCTCGCTTTTGTGTTGCCTAATATAGTCTCTCTCTCTCTCTCTCTCTCTCTCTCTCTCTCTCTCTCCTCTCTCTCTCTCTCTCTCTCTCTCTCTCTCTCTCTCTCTCTCTCTCTCTCTCTCTCTCTCTCTCTGTCTCTGTCTCTGTCTCTGTGTCTATCTCTCTCACTCTCTCTCTCTCTCTCTCTCTCTCTCTCTCTACAATCACCTACTAACATACATACATACATAATATAGATAGATAGGTATACCTTAGTAACCTTTTCCTTGCCGGCAGAATTGATAATATCCTTGACCTTAAGATAGCGCTGTTGGTAAAGAGGCGGTGAGAAGGAGAGGTTTTCCTTGCCAATACTCAGCTTCCCATACTCATCTTTCCACACCTCCACTTCCTCCATCTCTGACGGCAGAAAATTGTGTCATGGGGATAGTAGAGCCCGCAGCATAAATAAATTCGCGTCCATCTCATGTACAGTCGTGGCACATAGTCCTTAATCAGGGTGTAAGGGGAAGTTTGGTTAAGGATTTTTTTTTTTTTTTTTTTTTTTTTTTTTTTTTACCTCAACCTCGGGGCTGTAGGCTATCAGTAGCCCGTGACTCTTGCGAGGCCCTGAGATTATTGGGTGTCGCACTAGATGAGACAGTGGAGCTTCGTGGTGATGTTGGTACCCCCCCCAAGCCTGTCCCCTACTCCCGCACCCCCCTTAATTAAGACGCTCCGTTCCGATGGCTCTGTGTCGTTTCTATGGAGTCATCGGATCGGTACCACTTCATCGTCAACACCACCACCACCACCATCAACGTTCTTGCATACGAACAATCCAACAGCCATCGTCACGGTAATGTAATGTATGTATGTATGTATGTACCTGGCTCTGGGGTGGTAGTGTGGTGCTCGGCTGACAACACATCACCAGGGCATTCATCACTATCTCCTTCACTCCAATCTTCAACCCAACTAAAAAAAAATAATAATAATAATAATAATAATAATAATAATAATAATAATAATAATAATAATAATAATAATAATAATAATAAAAATAATAATAATAATAATAATAATAATAATAATAATAATAATAAAAATAAAAATAATAATAATAATAAAAAATAATAACAATAATAATAATAATAATAATAACAACAATAATAATAATAATAATAATAATAATAATAATAATAATAATAATAATAATAATAATAATAATAATAATAATAATGCTAAAAATAATAATCATAATATTAAAAATAATAATAATATTAATATTGACACTTTATGTATTGTTATTAAAATTATTATTTTCTCCTTCACCAGTCTTCACCCCAACTAAAATTATAATAATAAAATTAATAATAATAATAGTAATAATAAAATATCAACATTTTATTTATTGTAGTTAGGAACATCTATCACTATCTCCTTCACTCATCTTCAACTCAACTAAATAAAATTAATAATAACAATAATAACATTGACACTTTATTTATTGTTGTTAAAAATTATCATTATCTCCTTCACCAGTCTTCAACCCAACTAAAAAATAATAAAAATTATAATAATAAAATTGGCACTTTCTTTATTGTAGTTACGATAATCTATCACTATCCCCTTCACTCCAACTAAAAAAATATAATAACAATGATAATAAAATTGGCCCTTTATTTATTGTAATTTAGACCACTCCAATTTATAACCCAACTATATAATAAAAATAATTATAATAAAATCGGCACTTCATTGTTTTTAATAAAGGTTAGACACCACGAAAAATTCAACATATTTAAAAAAAAAAGTCTGATGCGGTCTAGGTTAGGTTAGGTTAGGTTAGGTCAGGTCAGGCTAGGCTAATTTCAAAATGCCCCATTTGAATATGACCTATCTTGGAAATGGGGCATTTGTGGAGGAAATGCCATAGAAGAAAATAATCTTAGAATGGTCAAAATAAGTGGGTAATGAAGGTAGAAAAACCGTACGCAATAACAGTAATTCTTTCAATATATACCAAAATTTCAACATATAAAAAAGAAAGTGATTTGGAAGGTAAAGAATTAATTTGATGAAGTGTAGTCATCATTCTTCATTACAAAGGAAATAATATTCACAAATTACCATTACGAAGACATGACACTGAGAAACAAACAACAGTAAAAAATAAAAATCCGAAAATATATCGCTCGGGTAAAATAATGAATAATATCAAGTCATTTAATTTAGTTAGTCATTTCCAAAGTTATTAATTACATTTTATATATCACACACATATAATTCTACAACTACGAAGACATGACACTGAGAAAGTAATAATAAAGTAAAAAAATAAAAATCCGTAGAGATAAAATTAACACCCACAATGTATCGCTCATGTAAAATAATTAATAATATCGTCATTTATTAGTTATTTCCAAAGTTATTACATTTTTTTATATCACACATATAATTCTACATCTATTTATAATAAGTGTTTGTGCCTACCCCATTATGCTTAAATATTACGACAGCATAGGAAAAATTAATAATAAAAAAATGTTAGTCGGTCCTTCCTTCCTTGTTTGTTGTTGTGATGGTTGTGATGATAAGCCTTTCTAACCGGCACCTATTTAATTAAGGGTTAGTATAATATCAATAATATAAATATAGACGACTGTTAATTAAGGGAGTAATTCACTTTTGTTACATTGGAGTGCCTTGTTGATTCCTCCAAGTATGCCAGGAAACAGCAAGATGAATATTAATAATGGTATTCTGTTGCTTGGAATAGTTTGGAGGAATCATTTGCTTCAGATTTACTTCCCTCTTAATTAATGATGTAGTCTTAGTAAAAAAAAATGTATATATATATATATTTTATTACCTCTTGTGTGCTGTGTTCGACTAATTTTACTCCTTTTTTTTTTGCCACAATTATTTCTTTAGTTGTCATGAGACGGAATTACACCTTCACTAGACCTCGATCATAACTATACACATCTTCACTACCTACCACACATCTCCACTACCCATTATATAACAGTATATTTATGCATCTTCACTACATACAGACTACCACACATGTTCACTACCCATCACATAATAACTATATTTACTACCACTAGCTCCTATATATCTCTTTCAATGGCTTCACTCTCCATCAGATCAGATATCTTAACCTTCAATTGTCATGTACTAATAGACCCTAGTTAGCTACAAAAAGGATAATTAAAATAAATGAGTCAAAGGTTATGATGGCTATGCTCAGTGTAGAAGGATTACAGCTTTGTGTTTATATAGCCATCAGTAATAATAAAAAATAATAATAATAATAATACATGTACCGTGATATTGTACTCATTATTTATGTGTTGAAGTAAGGTATTATTAAACCTACCGGCATGCATAGTGTAATAATGAACAATAATTTATTTTGTGTGAAACCAGTAGTAGTGTCTGTATCTGCAGCACCTTCTGAGAGGATACTTTGGTAGCATAATAATAATAAAAAAAAATCATCATTCCTCCATTCCAGCAGATGAATACTTGGCAGTCAGAAAAGGGTAAACAACAACAACAACAAGAAGGGCATTGGTGGCTAAGGGGGTGCGGGGAATAAGGGGACAGGCCTAGGGGGGGTTTAGGGGGTGTAGGAGTAGGGGACAGGCTTGGGGGGGGGAGGTGCGGGAGAAGGGGGACAGGCTTGGGGTGGGGGGGGGGTGCGGGAGTAGGGGGACAGGCTTGGGGTGGGGGGGGGTGCGGGAGTAGGGGGAAAGGCTTGGGGTGGAGGGGGGGACTTAGGGGGGGTGCGGGAATAGGGGACAGCTAGCAGGCTTTCTACCCACCCCAAGCCTGTCCCCATAATCCCGCACCCCCTTAATAATAATAATAATAATAATAATAATAATAAAAATAATAATTCATCCATTCCAGCAGCCGTATAAAAAGGTAACAACAGCAACAACAACAACAACGACGACGACAACGACAGCAACAACAACAACAGAAAAAAATGTCTTCCCTGTTCTGATCATGTGTGTTGACGTGACAAGCAAGAAGAATTAATTGACTTTTAGACACACATACATACACACAAACCAAGAGACATTAAGCAGAGTAAGAACCATAGAATGTGGTGTTAATATAAGGCTTAAATTAATACATTATTAGAATTATTTAAGGATTTATTTAATATATAACTTACCGTATGTGTATTTGTTGGGTGTCGTAAATTCTACAGTAATCCAGTATTCGAAATTATCATGATTTTATTATTTATATATGTAAATTAATCCTTTATTAGAATTATTTCAAGATATATAATGTCGTTAATTAATCCCTTATTAGAATTATTTTAAGATTTATTATTACGGTAATGTGTGTCGTAAATTAATTATTTATTAGAATTATTTCTAGATTTATTATGTCATAAATGAATTCCTTATTAGAATTATTTCTAGATTTAATATATGGCGTTATATATAAACATTTTATTTTATTTTTTTATTATAGTTTACTGACAATATATTATTTTATATATTATTGTCTCATACACAATCACAGAGTTCTGAAGGGGGTGCGGGAGTAGGGGGGGTTTGGGGGGTGCGGGAGTAGGGGACAGGCTGGAGGGGGTTGGGGGGTGCGGGAGTAGGGGACAGGCTAGGGGGGGGGGGAGTTGGGGGGTGCGGGAATAGGGGGACAGGCTTGGGGTGGGTAGAAAGCCTGTCCCCTATTCCCGCATCCCCCCTAACCCCCCCCAAGCCTGTCCCCCTACTCCTGCACCCCCCCAAGCCTGTCCCCTACTCCTGCACCCCCCTAACCCCCCCCCCAGCCTGTCCCCCTACTCCCGCACCCCCCAAAGCCCCCCCAAGCCTGTCCCCTACTCCTGCACCCCCCTAACCCCCCCCCAAGCCTGTCCCCCTACTCCCGCACCCCCCAAAACCCCCCCAAGCCTGTCCCCTATTCCCGCACCCCCCAACCCCCCCCCCAGCCTGTCCCCCCTACTCCCGCACCCCCTTAATTTATCATGGGTGTGTCACTTTACTATAAAAAAAAAATACACAACCCCATTCACTTTTGTTACATTGGAGTGCCTTGATTCCTCCAAAGTATGCCAGGAAACGGAACCAGAGGAGTAAAAATAATGGTGTGTTCTGTTGGTTGGAATAATTTGGAGGATTCAGTTGCTCCAGACTTACCAACACAAAATTTCCCCCTTAACCAAATTGTTTTAACGTTATATTATATTTTTTGGTATTTATTGAATGTATTATTGTTATTTAGTAGTTTTTTATTTTTACATTGTTTTATCACTATTTTGGACATTTTTAAGACACTTTTTTTTTTTTTTACATTGTTTTATCACTATTTTGGACATTTTTAAGACACTTTTTTTTTTTTTTACATTGTTTTATCACTATTTTGGACATTTTTAAGATACTTTTTTTTTTTTTCAGCATAATGGCCGATGTAAAAAATGCCCTGAAAGAAGCCAAGAAGGCCATGAAAGAAAATGACTTTGAAACCATGAGTAAACACTGTAAGGTGAGTTATCAAATGTTGGGTCATATGCAAGAATGTTATGGTGTTTACGATGGTGTGGTGCCGATACGATGGCTCTGTTGTTTTGTCTTTGGGGTCGTAGTATCGGTACCACACCATCATATGATATGCAAGAATGTTATGGTGTTTACGATGGTGTGGTGCCGATACGATGGCTCTGTTGTTTTGTCTATGGGGTCGTAGTATCGGTACCACACCATCATATGATATGCAAGAATGTTGTGGTGTTTACGATGGTGTGGTGCCGATACGATGGCTCTGTTGTTTTGTCTATGGGGTCGTAGTATCGGTACCACACCATCATATGATATGCAAGAATGTTATGGTATTTACGATGGTGTGGTACCGATACGATGGCTCTGTTGTTTTGTCCATGGGGTCGTAGTACAGTACCACATTATTACCACATGCAAGAATATTATGGGATTTACGATGGCTCTGTTGTTTTATCTATGGGGTCATTGTACGGTACTACATCATCGTCAGCACTATGAATGTTCTTCAGTACAGCCCATGGTGATATAACACATTTGCGAGGGTAATGGTATACTCTTTAGAAAAGTTGTTATAAATTGGTGAAATATAATGAATGGTAATACAGTATTAGCTATATGGTAGTGATGTTATAATACAATTTTAATGAAATGCAGAGATGACAGATACAGTTCTCATATGGTAAATTATGTATGTTGTTGGAATAAAAACTAATTCAGAATGCAACTATCCTATCTGGTCATACTAGCAATATTAAGAGGGTGCGGGACTAGGGGACAGGCTTGGGGGGGGTCTGTGGGGTGCGGGAATAGGGGGACAGGCTTGGGGTGGGTAGAAAGCCTGTCCCTTATTCCCGCATCCCCCTACCCCCCCCCCCCCACGAGCCTATCCCCCCCCCCACAAGCCTATCCCCCTACTCCTGCACCCCCCAAGCCTGTCCCCTACTCCCACACCCCCCTAACCCCCCCCCCCCCCCCAAGCCTGTCCCCCTATTCCCGCACCCCCTTAAGTACATGAGATGGACGCGAATTTATGCTGCTAGCTGTACAAAGAGTTTTTTTTTTACTGTACTGTATACACATTCTTTACAAACAGTGCAATATATACAATACACACCCATAACAACATCATAACAATATAAAACAAAAGATTACTGATAAAATATAATGAATGGCCTTCCTTCATCAGACCACTACTGTACTTTTTTTTACTGTACTGTACACACATTCTTTACAAACAACGTGGAGAGGAAGGCCTGGTATATGTATGTATGTATGTATGTACAATTTATACAATACACACCCATAACAACATAACAACAACAATATAAAACAAAATATTACTGTACTGAAAAAATATAATGGCCTTCCTTCACCAGACTGCGCTGAAACATGACCGCAAAAACTACAACGCCCTCCTGCTGTTTGGCCGGGCTAGTCAGGAACTGGGCAAGATGGAGGACTGTAAGAAGGCATTGATGGTATGTATGAGTCTCGGAAAATCCTGGTGGAAAATCGGAGAACTACTGAGCCTTCCAAACTGTTTATTATCATGAAACAGATCTTCTATTTGTAACTTTTAGGCAATTTGTTGGTATAATGGAAAGTTATTGGGGGGCTTCCGAATCCTCCAAACTATAATACAAAACAGGTCACCTATTCATTACTTTGAGGTGAATTGTTTCCTGGGATGGTTTGGAGGAATCGGTAGCCCTCCAGTGTACCAAACAGAGGGTAATGAATGAGTAACAAAAATCTGGGAAAACATTTTGGTGATCTTCAATGAATGCAAAATATAGCAATGGATACAAATATTTATTAAATTTATATATATTTGAGTCTACAATACATGCATTACTTCCATATCTCACCCACCAGATGGCAACACAGGTAGAACCGGAGAACGGTGTAGCGTGGCAGGGTCTGGTGCAGCTGTATGAGAAGAGTTCCCAGGTGGCTACACTGCAGGAGGTCACCGCCGTCTGTACACGACTCATACAACTCCTACAGGGGTCAGTTGGCGACGGTAGTTTGTTACTGTAAATAATGTGACATAGGGCCATATTCAAGAACATCCGTGGTGTATACGATGGCGTGGTAACGGTACAATGGCTCTGTTGTTTGTTAATGGAGCCGTCGTACCAGTACCACGCCATCGTATGCACCATGAATGTTCTTGAATATGACCCATACCCTTGACTGACCAGCATCTCAAAAAAGAACTCCTTAGCAAGTCTCCTATGTAGCATTGTGGCTATATGATTGTCCCTTATCTACAGTATAAAATTATATGGTGCTGTCTGCCTCTCAAACAAACCTTACCAAGTCTTGTACATTTGTTTCATGGCTGTACAGTATGATAGTAACCCTTCATATAAATACTGTATCTATCATTACTGTAAATATGGGTCTGTTAATTTGACTGACCTCCCTCTCAAACACACCTCCTTACTATAATTATAACCCCTCACATAATAAAACTATAAATCCTGTAATATTACTGTAAATATGGGGGTATTAATTTGACTGACCTCCCTTTCAAATCGATCTCCTTACCGTAATAACCTTTTAAATACTGTATCATTACTGTAAATTTGACTAACCTCCCTTTCAAATCAACCTCCTTACCATAATAAACCTATAAATCCTGTATCATTACTGTAAATATGGGGCTATTAATTTGACTAACCTCCCTCTCAATTCGACCTCCTTACCATAATAAACCTATAAATCCTGTATCATTACCGTAAAATAATAATAATATCCTTGAATAAACAGAGACGCAGATAAGACCAACAGCGTGTACCGAAGGCTGGCGGCGGTGCAGTTAGAACGCGACGACAAACTGGGAGCGGTGGACTCACTCACCACACTGGCCAGGAGACTCCCCGAACGACGACACGCCACCGAGGTCTGGCAGAATGTTGCCCAGATACTCTCAGGCATCCAAGACCTGCCAGATGACTATGTGTCTATGGTGAGAATGGTGTTTGTATGGTGGTGGTGTTGAGGGTTGATGGTGTTTGTGTTGTGTTTGTATGGTGGTGTTGAGGGTTGGTGTTGTTTGTATAGTGGTGTTGAGGGTTGATGGTCTTTGTTTGTATGGTGGTGTTGAGGGTGTTTGTATAGTGGTGGTGTTGAGGGTTGATGATGTTTGTATGGTGGTGTTGATGGTGTTTGTATAGTGTTGTTGAGGGTTGATGGTGTTTGTATAGTGGTGGTGTTGAGGGTTGATGGTGTTTGTATGGTGGTGTTGAGGGTTGGTGGTGTTTGTATAGTGTTTGTATGGTGGTGTTGATGGTGTTTGTATAGTGGTGTTGGTGTTTGTATGGTGGTGTTGAGGGTTGATGGTGTTTGTATAGTGGTGTTGAGGGTTGATGGTGTTTGTATGGTGGTGTTGAGAGTTGATGGTGTTTGTATGGTGGTGTTGAGGGTTGATGGTGTTTGTATAGTGTTTGTAACCACCTAGAAGTACAGTGTGGGTAAATCTGGAGCAAATGATTCCTCCAAACTATTCCAAGCAACAACAACAACAACAGAACACCATTATTATTATTATTGTTCATATGGTCCTGTTTCCTGGCATATATACTTTGGAGGAATCAAGGCACTCCAATGTAACAAAAGTGAATTACCCACTTAACATTTCTTATAGTGATTCTGTTGTGTGGTAAATTGGATGGCTAACGATTCCTCCAAACTATGCCGCGAGACAAATGCCCTCAGTACAGTATTAAATTTTCTATTAGCTGAATTTGTTTCCTGGGTAGGTTGTCAGGATTCTGTAGCCTCAAAAAATTCTACAGTCACAAGCTTCTTTCTTTAATAATTATCATCAAAATTATCATAACATATTACTAGTACATTAGTTTTACAAGTCATTATAACTTTATTTGTATTACAGCTAGAAAAAGCCTCCAATTCTTCTGTCATTTACAAGCTTCTTTCTTTAATAATTATCATCAAAATTATCATAACATATTACAAGTACATTAGTTTTACAAGTCATTATAACTCTATTTGTATTACAGCTAGAAAAAGCACTTGAGAATACCCTAAGTTAGTCTGTACTGGGAGAGAACGAACCTACATTAATATTACTGATACATGTACAGTCGGCAGCATAAGTTCGCTTCATTTCCACCTGCATATGTTGATATTAGCTATAGTGATGTTATAATACAATTTTAATACAGAGATGACAGATATATATAGTTCTCATATGGTAAATTACGTATGTTGTCGGAATAAAAACTGATTCAGAATGCAACTATCTGGTCACACTAGCAATATTAAGTACAGTACACGGGATGGATGCGAATTAATGCTACCGGCTGTACATTAGTTTTACAAATCATTATACCGGTAACTCATGTTTGTATTACAGCTACAAGAAGCGTTGGAGAATTCCCTGAGCGAGTCTGTACTGGGCGAGAACGAACGCAACTACCAAACCTACATCAAGCTGCTCTATCGTACCAGACAGAGGGGCCGGTCGGGGGTCACTAACGCAGCTCTCAATATGGCCAGGATATTTACCACGGCATATCCTCTGGAGTGGGTGTGTAGGATGTATGTGGAGATGACGAGTAGGCCCATAGAAGGTGAAGGTATGTTGTTATTATCATATTATAGTTTGGACTGTAGTAGTAGTAATAATAGTAGTAGTAGTAGTAGTAGTAGTAGTAGTAGTAGTAGTAGTAATAATAATAATAGTAGTAGTTAAAGTTAAAGTTGCAGGGTTTTAGTTCTGGTATCTATCTCTGATGAGATACTCTCCTGAACGTCAGCCAGGCAAGCCCAACTCCCCACCATGGTGCCCAGCCATGGCAGTAACCCCCCAGTAAACAGTTTTAAACTCTCGGGCCTGGGCGAGGCTCGATCTGCCGACCTCACGGACGCGAGGCAGGCGCGTTACCACTGTACTAGCCAGGGGCTAGTAGTAGTAGTAGTAGTAGTAGTAGTAGTAGCTAGTAATAATAGTAATAGTAGTAGTAGTAGTAGTAGTAGTAGCTAGTTGATAATAATATTTTAGTAGTATCAGTAGTAGATGTAATATCATAATTTTATTTGATCATAGTTATACAGAACAATCATAGCCATTTTTCCAAGTCTCATAAATACAGAAAGACCTTCTTCATCCTCTTCAATTCATGTTTTTCCCTTCCCCCCAGACGAGTTCCCGCTGAGTGAGGAGGAGGTGAGTCAACAAGTGTCTCGTCTACTACGTCTAAACAATGCCTCGGTGTGGGGTAACCTGGCCCAGGGTTTGCTGAGTCGGAAGGAGGGCAAACTGTTGGAGGCTCGGGCTCACCTTAGGCTCGGTACGTAAGTCACTGGGTAGATGCCATTTATTTTAGTTTATATTTCTTAATTCTTAACCTGTCATCATTAATATTGCTGTGTTTTATCACATTTATTTTATTTTTTATTTATTTTTTCTGAACCTGTCATCATCAATATTGCTGTGTTTTATCACATTTATTTTATTTTTTATTTCTTCATTCTGAACCTGTTAACATTAATATTACCCTCTTTTATTGCCAACATTAAAATTTTTGTCTTTTAACATCACATTCCACACCTAGCCAGTGTCAAAATTTCCATCTGTTATTATCATTTATTTATAATTATTCCATATTAGAGGCGATGAAGAATGTTAAGGAATGGAAGGAAAGGCGTGAGAGAGAGAGAGGGAGAGAGAGAAAATCAAAGGAAAGAGAGAATGAGAAAAATAGTCACAGTCACGAATGGAGGGAGGGGAGGGAGAGGGAGAGAGAAGAGAGAAAACGGTGACAAAGTCGGAGAGAAAGGAAGAGATTATTTTTATTATATTTATTCCAACTTTTATTCCACAACTAACCGACGTCAAAATCCCACAGGTGCAGAACGCGGGTCATCCAACTTACTGGGTTGGCGACTACTGCTGGAGTCACAGGCGTCGGGCGGTGACTGGCCGGGGGCGGAGGTGTCGTGCCGCCGCTCCCTCGACGTCATGGCCGCCAACCCGACGGCCACCGTGCCAGACGACAACAAAGACTCCGAGGGCTACCGGGTGTACCTCAGGCTCATGCAGGCGCGGGCACTCGTCAACATGGGTCACAGGAATCATCTACGTCAGGCTGTTGACATTTTGCAAGAGGTATGTGTGTGTGTGTGTGTGTTTGTGTGTGTGTGTGTGTGTGTGTGTGTGTGTGTGTGTGTGTGTGTGTGTGTGTGTGTGTGTGTGTGTTCTTTCTCCCCTTTCTAACATTTTCTCCACTTATATTTTTGTTTTCCTTCTCTCATCCACTCATTATTTGCCTATTTCATTTTGCAAGAGGTATGTGTGTGTGTGTGTGTGTGTGTGTATGTTAGGGTTCTTTCTCCCCTTTCTCATTTTCTCGACTTATTTTTTGTTTTTCTTCCTCCTTTCATCCACTCATTATTTGCATATTTCTTACTCATTTTCACTAATTTTTCTATGCTCTGGTCAACATGGGTCACAGGAATTATCTACGCCAGACTGTTGACATTTTGCAAGAGGTATATATGTGTGTGTTTGTTAGTATTTCTCTCTTTCCATTTTGCTCATTTTTATTTTTATTTTTTTCCTCCCATCCATTCCTCTGTTAAGGACCCTGTGATCGTGTGTGAGACTTGGTGGCTTCTGATTCCTCCTGACTATGCCATGAAACAAGCTCCTTCCATATAGATGTGTGTGTGTGTGTGTGTGTGTGTGTGTGTGTGTGTTTTGTGGCAATATTTGAAGGACTCGCTAACCTCCAAATTTCTGACTGCATCACGGTCCCTTAATTATTTTTACTGTCCTTCCTCCTTCCTTTCGTTCATTTTTTGCACATTTTTACTCTCCTTCCTTCCTCTTGTTTGCTCATTTTTTGTAAATTTTTCCTCATTATTATCATTATTATTATTATTGTTATTATTATTATTATTATTATTATTATTATTATTGTTGTTGTTGTTGTTATTGTTATTATTATTATTATTATTACTGTATTGTTGTTATTATTATTATTATTATTGTATTGTTATTATTATTATTATTATTATTATTGTTATTATTATTATTATTATTATTATTATTATTATTATTATTATTTTTATTTTACAGAATGTTGGAACCAGCTTGGAGTGTGGAGTACAGATGGTCAGCTCCAGAATAAAACTAATGGAGTTTGACCAAGCAGAGGCAGACCTGAAGAAACTAGAGTCCATCTTTGGTGACGAAATGCAACTGAAACTGATGTCAGCTTCCCTCCTCGCTGCCCGGGGCGAGAGACAGAAGGCTAAACTCATGCTGCAGGAATTGGTTAAGGTATGAAATGGATACAGTAATTGTTTTGACACTTATTATGATAGAGACAGAAGGCTTTATAAACTCATGCTGCAGGAATTGGTTAAGGTATATAACGGATACAGTAAGTTTATTTTGATACTGTACAGGTTTTTTATGATAGGAGGAATTGGTTAAGGTATAAAATGGATATATATAGTAATTTTTTTGATACAGGTTATGGTGCCTTGAGAATACAGTTTGTCTGATAAATTCTGTCTGTATATATTCCATTTAATTTTAGTGTGATGAAAACACCACTGATAATCTTTCATACCATATGAAAGACATTTACTAACATTATTGGCTGTCTGTGGCCTCGTCAACACCACAGATGCTGTATTCTTGCTTACCGTACCAGAGACACATTTACAGTACTAATATTATTGGTAGCAGTAGTAAAAGAAGTAATATAATATTTTATTCATTATATTTGGTAAATCTGGAGCAAATGATTCCTCCAAACTATTCCAGGCAACAGGATACCATTATTTTTCTTCATTTGGGTCTGTTTCCTGGCATACAGTACTTTGGAGGAATCAAGGCACTCCAACCTATCAAAAGAATACTATCCCCTTAAGGGGGTAATTCACTTTTGGTACATTGGAGTGCCTTGATTCCTCCAAAGTATGCCAGGAAACAGAACCAGAAAAGCAAAAATAATGATGTTCTGTTGCTTGGAATAGTTTGGAGGATTCAATTGCTCCAGATTTACCAACACAAAATTTCCCCCTTAACTTGGATGACAACAGGAGCATCCATCATGTGCTGAGGGTCACTTAGAGTTGGGTATACTGTATTACCAACTGAGTGAATACAACAAGGCCCAACTGTGCTGTATGAGAGCTGCTAAACTCAACCCACACCTGGCCCATCCCTTCCTATACCTGGGCCACTACTACCGACGTGATGACAACATGGACCGGGCCCTCAAGTGCTACGAGAAGGCCCTGGCCCTGGCCCCCAGTGACGACCAGGTCGGGGCCGCGCTCTCCGACCTCTACCGCGTCCTGGGCAAACACGTGAGTACCTCAAACTTAATCACAGCTTTGATGTAGATTATTATTAAAAACATGTTTCCTTTCCACTCATAATCACAGCTTGGTCGTACTTTACCTCTATAGCTTGTTTTTAAAAACATGTTTCTTTTTCAATCATTCACTAGTCTGCATCCACGGCTAGTTTCTTGTTAGCTTGCATTGAAAAAAAAATTTCTATAACTTGAAACAATTTGAGGATGTTTAGTTTTCGTAAATAATTTTTTTCAAGGCCTGAATCCATGATACCTCATGTGTGTGTGTGTGTGTGTGTGTGTGAGGAGCAGTTGACCTGGGCCACGGTAACGAGCTTGATGAAACCTATGTCCAGTGTCGGAATATATGTATATAAAGAAAAACAAAATATGAAAGTGTTGGTTCTTGGGAAAATAAGTAAATAAGTAATAAGTAAATTGTCATTCAACTCATTTCTACCCACACACACACACAGGAAGCCAACCTACAGTTACTGGAACGTGTGACCAGAGAGGGAGGTCGGTCGGGTGGAGGTTGGGCTTGGCTGCGTTTGGGACTTCATCACCTGGCCACACACCAACCCCAGGAGGCTACCTACGCCCTCCAGTGTGCCCTCACCATCAGCCCTGACGATAGGTACGCTTTTTTTTCTAGCCATTTTTTAAGGGGTAAATTTTGTGTTGATAAATCTGGAGCAAATGATTCCTCCAAACTATCCCAAGCTACAGAATGCCATTATATTTGTTCATATGGTTTTGTTTCCTTGCATACTTTGGAGGAATCAAGGCACTCCCAATGTACCAAAAGTGAATTACCCCCTTAAGGACTCTGTGATTGTGTATGAGAATTGGAGACTTCTGATTCCTCCTGACTATGCCACGAAACAAGCTCCTTCAATGTAGGTTGGGTTTCGTGGCAGTATTTGAAGGACTCATTTGCCTCCAATTTTCTAACTACATCATGTGGTCCCTTAAGGGTGTAATTCACTTTTGTTACATTGGAGTGCCTTGATTCCTCCAAAGTATGCCAGGAAACAGGACCAGATGAACAAAAATAATGGTATCCTGTTGCTGGGAATAGTTTGGAGGAATCATTTGCTCCAGATTTACCAACACTATACTTCCCCTCCTTAACACTATCCTTTTAACACAGGCCAAGTAAATCACTTAGTCTATATGATAATGATTAACACAAGTCTGGGAAAATATTTGATGGAAGTGGTGGATACAAGTATTTATTCATTACAGTATATATATAAATCCAGGATCTTTAGTATTTTATTTAGTTTTTCCTTTCCTTTCAGTGCTGTGTATGAATGCCTTGGTGACGCTTATGTGGCTCGGGGTGCGTACGCGGCGGCACTCAAGGTGTACACGTGTGCATCACAACTCAACCCAGCGGCCCTTTACCCACTCTACCGTATAGCACACCTCCAACAGGTAAACTGCTCATGTAAAAAAAAAGAAAATTGTATGCAAGAAAAATCACAAGTCAGGCAGTGATTAGTACCAGTAGAGTAGTATAAAGTGAGGAATATACACATTTAATACAGTAGTAAGTAATATGGATCACAAAACACCCAAATATTATGGGAAAAAACAAATTTCATGATCTTAGGGTTAATGGTGGTATTATTAAACTTCCACTTTGAAGAGAAGACATTTTATCACTAAATTCGCATTGCAAAATAATAGGAACTGTGTGACGACGAGAACTATTCCCTGATGAGGTAGTTTAATAAGACAAACCATAATGTTTTTCCGTCCCTTACAGCTGACGAGTGAGTTACTGGAGGCGACAGCTGGGTATGAAGTGGTGTTGAAGCGTGAGCCAGGTCGAGAGGTGTGTGTGGTGGCCTTGGTTGGGTTGGCCGAGGCTCAGTTGGCTGCTGCCCGTCGTGCCGCTGACCAGGCCATGTTCTCCAATGTTAAAGAAGCCTGTACCGCCGCCCTCGCTGCTCTCACCAGGTCAGACCATGTGGCCATTATCCCACCAAAATAGAGACTTTAATTTATTTATAGGCAAGATATGGCACCAAAGTATCCTGAGACTAAAAAGATAATAATATTGAATGTCCTGATAGTAAGATGATGATAATGTTAAGTGTCCTAAGTGTTAGGTGTCCTCTATTGAAAAAACTGAGACTAAAAGGATGATAATATTAATTTTTTTGATAGTAAGAAGATAATAATGTTAAGTGTCCTAAGTGTTAAGGTGGAAGTACAGTGTTGGCAAATCTGGAGCAACCAATTCCTCCAAACTATTCCAAGCAATTTTTCATTATTTTTGTTTATTTGTTCCTGTTTCCTGGCATACTTTGGAGGAATCATGGCACTCCAATGTACCAAAAGTGAATTACCCCCTTAAGGGGGAAGTTTTGTGTTGGTAATTCTGGAGCAACTGAATCCTCTAAACTATTCCAAGCAACAGAACACCAGTATTTTTGCTCTTCTGGTCCTGTTTCCTCGCATACTTTGCAGGAATCAAGGAGCTCCAATGTAACAAAAGTGAATTACCCCCTAAGTGTCTTTGAGCCTTTTGTTGTTGTTGTGTTGGCAGAGCCGGTAGCATGCAGCCTGAGAGTGCTTGTATCTGGAAGCTGGTGGGTGATGCGTGTACTCTACTGTACCAGGTGCCTCCCTCCCTCACCCCACTCAACGTACCCGCCAGGCTGGTCACCAAAGAGGCACAGGATCTAAACCAACAGACCTCACTAACCAAACTGGAGGTCCTACAGCTGGGGACAAGGTAAGGAGAGAGAGAAGTGCACACACACGAAAGCACACACACACTCCTCTACATGCAACACTCACAGACAACTCCACACAAACACACACAGTAACAAAGTGAATTAGTACAAGAGAGAGGAACTGTATAGTATAGTACTGTATATATTAATAGTTTCCTGTATAATACTGTAGATGCATTAATAGTTTCCTGTATATGTAATATTTCCATTTGTCTGACACAGATGTTACGGTTTGGGTCTACAACTGAACGAGAGCGACGCCGGCCTTTGGCACGACCTGGCTACCAATATGTACCAACAGGCCAGACTACAGGAAGCAGCCAATGAGAAGGAAGTTGATAGTAATGGTGTGTCCAAGGAACTGCTCCAACGTGCCCTCCTTGCCCTCAGGAAGAGTCTCAACCTTGACCCATCCAGTGGTCAGGCTTGGACCACCCTGGGCATGGTTACTGCTCACAAGTGTTAGTATATGTTACACAATGTATACCCAGTTATATTGCTTAAAATTATAGCATATCTTCCTTTATCTTCATGAATTTTGTATTAGAAGTTTTACTAGATACTGTGCTTACATTTTTTTTTTTTTGGTGAATACCTTTTTATTACATACACCAAATTTAATTTCTTACTTAATACATATAATAACCTCATTGAAGCATTGATTGTTCTACAGTGTGTAGTGAGAGAGTTTTGTATACAGTAGTAATATCAGGCACAGTGCAAGGTATTTCCTCTACTGTACTCAATTCATATAGCTTGTACGGTTCACTCAGTCCTCAATTATCAGTATCATCTTTCTGTTTAGCATCAGTTTGTCTTATAGTCTCTTATGAGGTTATACAGTCAATGATACACTTCCAACTGTTTATGTCCATTGCCTCGGCCACAGTCAATCTTTTTTAATGACATGAATTCAATACCCAATCATCATCAAACTGTTTATATCTATTGCCTCGGCCACAGTTAATCTTTTTTAATGACATGAATTCAATACCCAGTCAATCTTTAATGACATGAATACAATACCCAGTCAATCTTTAATGACATGAATACAATACCCAGTCAATCTTTGATGACATGAATACAATACCCAGTCAATCTTTAATGACATGAATACAATACCCAGTCAATCTTTAATGACATGAATACAATACCCAGTCAATCTTTAATGACATGAATACAATACCCAGTCAATCTTTAATGACATGAATACAATACCCAGTCAATCTTTAATGACATGAATACAATACCCAGTCAATCTTTAATGACATGAATACAATACCCAGTCAATCTTTAATGACATGAATACAATACCCAGTCAATCTTTAATGACATGAATACAATACCCAGTCAATCTTTAATGACATGAATACAATACCCAGTCAATCTTTAATGACATGAATACAATACCCAGTCAATCTTTAATGACATGAATACAATACCCAATCATCAGTCATTTATTTTTTCTCCCCCACAGTGATAGGAGACCAAGGACTGGCTCAACACTGCCTGATCCGTGCATGTGAGATCCAACCTTGTGCCTTTACCTGGACACACCTTGGGGCCTTCTACCTCAGTCACGGTGATGCTGACCTGGCACACGAGGCTTTCTCCCAGGCACAGGCACACGACCCGGCCTATGTTGGATGCTGGGTGGGACAGGTCAGTTAGTTGGTTGGTTGGGAGTGTACAGTCGGCAATAAAAGTCCCTCTTCAATTCAGTTCGTTCTTTCTTTCTCTTCAGTTCAGTTCTTTCTTTCTTTCTCTTCAATTCAGTTCTTTCTTTCTTTCTCTTCAATTCATTCTTTCTTTCTCTTCAATTCAGTTCTTTCTTTCTTTCTTTCTCTTCAGTTCTTTCTTTCTTTCTTTCTCTTCAATTCAGTTCTTTCTTTCATTCTTTTCAATTCAGTTCTTTCTTTCTTTCTCTTCAATTCAGTTCTTTCTTTCATTCTTTTCAATTCAGTTCTTTCTTTCTTTCTTTCTCTTCAATTCAGTTCTTTCTCTTCAGTTCAGTTCTTTCTTTCTCTTCAATTCAGTTCTTTCTTTCTTTCTCTTCAATTCAGTTCTTTCTTTCTTTCTTTCTTTCTCTTCAGTTCGGTTCTTTCTTTCTTTCTCTTCAATTCAGTTCTTACTTTCTTTCATTCTTTCTTTCTCTTCAATTCAGTTCTTTCTTTTTTTCTTTCTCTTCAATTCAGTTCTTTCTTTCTTTCTCTTCAATTCAGTTCTTTCTTTCTTTCTCTTCAATTCAGTTCTTTCTTTCTTTCTTTCTCTTCAATTCAGTTCTTTCTTTCTTTCTTTCTCTTCAATTCAGTTCTTTCTTTCTTTCTCTTCAGTTCAGTTCTTTCTTTCTTTCAATTCAGTTCTTTCTTTCTTTCTCTTCAATTCAGTTCTTTCTTTCTTTCTCTTCAATTCAGTTCTTTCTTTCTTTCTCTCACTCTCTTCAATTCAGTTCATTCTTTCTTTCTCTTCAATTCAGTTCTTTCTTTCTTTCTCTTCAATTCAGTTTTTTCTTTCTTTCTCTTCAATTCAGTTCTTTCTTTCTTTTCTCTTCAATTCAGTTCTTTCTTTCTTTCTTTCTCTTCAGTTCTTTCTCTTCAATTCAGTTCTTTCTTTCTCTTCAATTCAGTTCATTCTTTCTTTCTCTTCAGTTCTTTCTTTCTTTCTCTTTAGTTCAGTTTGTTCTTTCTTTCCCTTCAATTCAGTTCTTTCTTTCTTTCTTTCTCTTCAATTCAGTTCGTTCTTTCTTTTCAATTCAGTTCTTTCTTTCTTTCTCTTCAATTCAGTTCTTTCTTTCTTTCTCTTCAATTCAGTTCTTTCTTTCTTTCTTTCTCTTCAATTCAGTTCTTTCTTTCTTTCTCTTCAGTTCAGTTCTTTCTTTCTTTCTCTTCAATTCAATTTTCCTTCTATTTTTCTCTTCATTTCAGTTCCCCTTCTATCTTTCTCTTATTTCAATTTCTTATACTGTATATTCCTTTTCAACTCAATTCCTCATTTCTTTCTCTTCAATTGAACCCCTTCTATCTAACTCTTCAATTTAATTCTCTTTCATCCTCTTCAATGCCTTCTTTATTTTCCTCTTCAATTCAGTTCCATTTCCAGAGAATTTTAAAATCAATTAATATTTTCTTCTTCAGTTAAACTCCTACTTACTTTGTTTCTATATTTTTAGGCCTTGGTGGCAGAGAGGATCGGTCACCACGACACCTTCGACCTCTTCCGACACACGACCCTACTCGGCGTTCACCCCGAGAGCTGCATAGGGTACGCCCATCACGTGGCCAACCTGGCGTGTGACCCGACCAGGCACCGGGACAAACGCACACAGGACGCCATCAAACAGGCCCTTCCCACCGCCACCGACTGTGCCGTCATCTATGCCAGGTATGTGTATAGTAAACACACACTTTACACCTTATAAAATACTATAATAAACACACACTTTACACCTTATAAAATACGATAATAAACACACACTATACACCTTATAAAAGACTATAATAAACACACACTGTACACCTTAATAAAGACTATAATAAACACACACTATACACCTTATAAAAGACCATAATAAACACACACTATACACCTTATAAAATACTATAATAAACACACACTGTACACCTTAATAAATACTATAATAAACACACACTATACACCTTATAAAAGACTATAATAAACACACACTATACACCTTAATAGAAAAAACTTATTAATGCTACCCACTGTGTTGTTTTGTACTCTATGGCAGAAACCTATATAATAAACCCACACTGTACATTGGGGTGATGGTGATAAAGTGTAAAAATATTGGTATATTTTTGTATGGTAATCTACATGTACTGTTTGTTTTGAATAGTCTCCAGCTTCATTATGTATTCAGTAGACTTTTGATATACAATGAATAAGTACAGTCACGGCACATATACAGTATAGGTACCCTCTCCTGTATAGTGATGTGTATAAATAAGGTGTGGGTCATCTAGTGGGGTAGAAGAGAAGCTATGGTACCAACATCACCACAAAGCTCCACTGTCTCATCTAGTGTGTGTGTGTGTGTGTGTGTGTGTGTAACTCCTCTTGTCTCCTGTATAGTGACGTGTATAAATAAGGTGTGGGTCATCTAGTGGGGCAGAAGAGAAGCTATGGTACCATCATCAAGAAGCTCCACTGTCTCATCTAGTGCGACACCCAATAATCTCAGGGCCTCACAAGAGTCACGGGCTACTGACACCCTACAGTCCCGAGGTTGAGGTATAAAAAAACAACAAAAAAGCATAGTCCTTGACCAGGGTGTAAGGGGAAGTCTGGTCAAGGACTATATGCCGTGACTGTACATGTATCCACCATTTCACTTTACTATATACAAAACTATGGCTTATTATATAATCGCAGAGAGCACGAGGCCGACCCCGTTGGACAGAACCTGGCGGGTCTGTTCCTGGAGATGACGGGTCTACAACAGTCCTCCATTAGAAGCTACAGGTCAGCCCTCTCCTCTGCTACTGATGAAAAGGTTAGTTAGTGTCTGCTCTCATGTGTTGTAGTGATGTGTTAATGTGTTGTGTTATGAATGTGTTGTGTTATGAATGTGTTGTGTGTTAATGTGTTGTAGTGATGTTATTGTATTGTGGTGTTAATGTGTTGTGGTATGAATGTGTTGTGTGTTAATGTGTTGTGTGGTGGTATTGTGTTGTGCTGAAGTATTGCATTGTATTAGGTGCAAAAGTGTTGTAGTGCTACGGTATTGTGTTGTGTTATGTGTTAAAGTGTTATATTGTGTACCAAAGTGTGGTGTTGTGTGCTAATGTATTATTAAGGGGATAGAATGCTTTTGAAAGATTGGAGTGCCTTGATTCCTCCAAAGTATGCCAAGAAACAAAACCATATGAACAAAAATAATGGTGATCTGTTGCTTGGAATAGTTTGGAGGAATCATTTGCTCCAGATTTACCACCATAAAGTAATGTGCTGCAAAACTGTTGTATACTAAAATTTTACATTGGTGCCCCACAGTCGAGTGTAGAGGGACTGGAGGACGGCGTGAGGACCAACCTGGGAAGGATACTGAGTTCATCTGGCCTGGTGGAGGAAGCAGTCAAACACCTCTCAGCCATCAAGAGTCCGGACTTCTTTACCCAGTGCACCCTGGCCCTGGCAAGCCTCAAAGGTATTCATGACGTCATTATCAATACCCTGTTTTTTATTGTTTTTTTATATTTATTTTTCAAGGGGTAGGAGGCTACAAATATAGATGGAAAAGTACCCTATTTCCCTATTTTTTTTCAACGGGTAGGGGAGCTCCAAAGACTGGGGTGGAAAAATGTAAAGCTGTGTAAACATTTCATTTGTGCAGCCAAAATAGTTTCTCCTAGTGTCTCTTTACTGCAGTCAATAATGGTTAGCTTAATTTTAGCCATTTGTACCAGTCCCATATGGTTTAACATTTTCGTTGATCTGAACCTGTTGTCCAGAATATATAAATACATTCAAATAATCCTTGTAATATATAAAGTTTATTGTGAATTATATACAGTACTGTTATAGATTACATGTGACATTAATATAAACTTGTTTTTAAATAGATCAAGTACAACACAACAATAACAAACTTGTTTTAACACACACACACACACACACACACACACACACACACACACACACACACACACACACACACCACACACACCATACACACACACCATACACACACACGACACACCACACACATACACATACACATACACACACACACCACACACACACACACACACACACACACACACACACACACACACACACACACACAAAACACAGTACTAAAAATGAACATGTATTTCAGTGGGTCAGTTTGAGGACGCCTACAACGGGTACACGGCAGCGTTGCACTGGTTGGCACCCGATGATGGACACAAGTCACACGTGTTGGTGGCACTGGCAGCACTACAGTACAAGTTCACCAACACTGACGAGGCAAAGGAACTGCTCATACAAGGGTGAGTTGTAATAGTTTAGGGAGGGTCAAATTTACCAACAAGAGAGTCTCCCTAGGGAAAAAAAAAAAAAAAAAAGAAAAAAAAAAAAAAAAAAAAAAAAGATAAATATTGTAACTGGTAAATAAACAACTTTTTCTGATATATAACTTATATATTTCTTATATATTTCTGATCAAACTGATAATTAACTCTTGATAAAAATAACTAAATAATATACAACTGATAAATAAGTAATAAACCACCATGATTTGCATTCACAGTTCCCAGGTGGCAGATGCCTCGGTCCAAGGTGTTCTGGCCTTGGCTGCGTTGGGTCTGATGGTCGGTGATGAGGCATTGGCGGCCGCAGCGTTGGCCAAACTCTTGCCTCACCTCCACGACACACGGTACACACACCACATCGCCTTCCTTAGGGCTGCACACGCTTCACTCGGGGTATGTCACACCTCTTGTCTTATGGTAGATTATGGGGGAGAATACAGTGTTGTTGGTTGGTTGGTAAATCTGGAGCAAATGATTCCTCCAAACTATTCCAAGCAACAAGACACCATTATTTTTGTTCATATGGTCCTGTTTCCTGGCATACTTTGGAGGAATCAAGGCACTTTAATATACCAAAAGTGTATTATCCCCTTAAATATAATACAAACAGCTATCTCATACATTAGATTAAAGAAATACATCTCACTCGGTGTATATATGTCACAATTCTCTCTTAATGTACAGTAGATGCTATATAATAACAAACACAAATTCTTTCCTCACCTCCAAGACACACACACACCACATTGCCTCACAGGGTATATGTATGTAACACCGCTCTCATTACAGGGAAGGGAGAGTGAAGCCCGTCTATTACTGAGTCAGACCATCCACCAACATCCCTCCATCGCTGGGTTGTGGCGTTCCCTGGCCAACCTTCTGCTCACCCCATCCTCCACACCCACACAACAGCTGGCCTCCGCCCGTCGCTGCTCGGCCTCCGCCACGTGTGCTGCAGCAGCCGCCAAACTCGCACAGACTGCAGGACACAGCAACACCCTCGCTCAGGTAACTACTAAAAACTGTATACTGTATACATAAAAAAAAAACACACCCTCACTCAGGGCACCTTGATTCCTCCAAAGTATTCTGAGAAACAAGACCAAATTAACAAAAATAATGGTGGCCTGTTTCATGGAATAGTTTAGAGGAATATTCAGTTGCTCCAGATTTACCACCAATATCCCGATAATTCAGTTTTTGTTATTCATACAGACTAACTGAATTACTGAACCTGTGTAAAAAAAGATACTGTAGTGCTAAATTTAAGGGAGGAAGTACAGTTACGGTAAGTCTGGAGCAACGAATTCCTACAAACTTTTCCAAATAACAACAGGCCACCAATATTTTTGTCTATCTGGTCATGTTGTTTCCTGGCATACTTTGGAGGAATCAAGGCACTGTCGTGGCGCATAGTCCTTGACCAGACTTCCCCTTACGCCCTGGTCAAGGACTATGTGCCGTAACTGTACCAAAAGTGTATTATCCCCTTAATCACCAGTCGACGGCAAAAGTCCTGTGGCCACATCTGTCAAGTCGAGAGTTACAGTATGGAAATAGAAGCTTCACAGGCTCGTAAACTGAAAAACCAGAGGGTCTTATTGAATTACCCACCAGATATTGCAATTCAGTTTGGTGAATGTGTTTGTTTGATTAGCCTTTAATATATCCTTCAAGAAGTGGGTTGACATTACTTTTGCCACCAACTGTACCATCCCCAATATACTTACTGTACTCCATACATTACAGGACTCGGTGACCAGTGTGATAGCCAGACTGGGAATGGAGGCTGTGGGTGGAGGAAAGAGGAGGAGGAACATCATTGGTATTGGTGGTGGTCTGAAGGAAGCACAACGAGCAGTACTCATGTCCCCAGGTTCACCCGAGGCCTGGGCTGCACTTGTGGCGGCTCGGTTGGCTGCAGGACACTCAAAGGTTTATAATGCTTAATTTAATATTAATTAATCTTAAACATTTTTATTTTCCTCTGTTCTGTATATTCTTTTTTCTGGTAACACTCATAAATTCCTCTTGATCTTCTGTTCTATATATAATTTTCCATGATGGTTTTATCTGCCGCTCAGCTGGCAGGATTCCATAATATGTCCACAATTTTACGATATTTTCTCACTCCACAGAGTAAGGTGGGTCAGCTAGCAGGAGTGTGGGCAGAGAAGGCATCACCAGTGGTCTCGTCGTGGCTACAGTCGGTCTCCGCCAGGGTAGCACCCTCGCCTTAAAGGGACTCCAGGCCTGGTCATTCACAGGGCCCTAGGAAGGAAGAAAAGTTGTGGGTCAGTCAGTGCCGATGATTGATAAGATGGCTTTATATATACTACACTATATATACTACATTAAAAAACGTCACATCACACCGAGCATAAATGAAATTGAAGGAAAGAAGGGACAATAAAGGCTAATATGTTATACCAACCCTCGACTTTTTTTTTCTGTATGGCCGATAGTCAAGTTGTGAATGACAGAAAATAAAGCTAAAGTTGTGTTGTAGCGTAAACTGGTAAACAAACTCTGTGATTATTATGGTGACTTAAATGTGCAACAAAGGCGCTTACTAAACTGGCTTCAGCTTTTAAGGGGAAAGACTACTGATTCCTCCATGCTAGGTCATGAAACAGATCCCCTATTAGTAACACATGAGGTGATTTGTTTCCTGGGACGGTTGAGAGGAATCGGTAGTATTCTGTTTACTATTAAGGGACCCCGTGATGTAGTCGGAGAATTGAAGATAAACGAGTCCTTCAAATATTGCCACGAAACACCAACTATATGGAAGAAGCTTGTTTGGTGGCATGGTCAGGAGGAATCAGAAGCCTCCGATTTTCATACACGATCACAGGGTCCTTAAGAGTTTCTCCCCCTTATCCATGTATAGGGGTCGTGTGCGAGATATTCCGTGGTGTTTACGACAGCGTGGTACCGGTACGACGGCTCTGTAGTGTGTCTGCGGAGTCATCGTATCAGTACCAAGCCATCGTAAACACCACAAATATTCTTGCATACGGCCCCCACAAAGAGTATATAAATATCGATATAGATGACTGCTAAGGGGGTAATTCACTATTGTTACGCCTTGATTCCTCCAAAGTATGCAAGGAAACAGGACCAGATGAACAAAAATAATGATGTTCTGTTGCTTGGAATAGTTTGGAGGAATCATTTGCTCCAGATTTACCAACACCGTACTTACTTCCCCCTTGAATGTCAGGAATATCAAGTGTATGGCTATTTATCCTAGTCCTGTCAAATATAGGAACACCATACCCAAGAACATCCATCCATGGTGTTGCCGACGGTACGATGACTGTGTTGCTTGTCTGTGGAGCCGTCATACCGGTACCAAGCCATTGACAATACCATGAACGTTCTTGCATATTGCCCATAATGCTATACCTGAAAGAAGTAAGGAATATAATATAGTGATGATGGACAGTGTTGGGGAAGACATATTTGAGAAGGAGCCTGTTAAAAGAATATATTGGTTTTCAATCAATAAAGCTTAACTTAAGATAAAAGAAATTAGTGTTTTAATTACACCTGTACACCATATATAATATAGTACCAGAATACAGTTTGAAATTAGAAAAACATTTGATTTAAAAATATTATTTGAGGTGATATTATTAAACAAAGTCTTCCAGGAAAAGGCTCTTCATTGCTCAGTTCATATTATTTTGTAATACGAACTATCAACGATAAGTTTAATAATACGACTTAAGGGGATGGAGTGTCTTAATTCCTCCAAAATATGCCTGGAAACAAGACCAGATGAACAAAAATATTGGTGGCCTGTTGCTTGGAATAGTTTGGAGGAATCAGTTACTCCATATGTACCAAAACTGAACTCCCCTCCCCCCCCCCTTAAAGGCTTTTTGAATGTAGAGTTTGGGTAAGAATTCCAAAGAGAAGTCAAGTCACAAGTATCAAAAAGGATTAAAAAATGTATAGTGGGATGCTGCAGTGACGGGGGTACACTTTTGGTACATTGGAGCACATCGATTCCCAAAAAAATAAATATGCAAGGAAACAGATCAGGATTAACATAAAATAATGGTGACCTGTTGCTTGGAATAGTTTAGAGGAATTAATTTCTTTCAGATTTACAGTACCAACACCATACTAACTCCATAAGGTGGTAATTCGCTTTTGTTACATTGGAGTGCCTCGATTCCTCCAAAGTATGCCAGGAAACAGGACCAGAAGAGGAAAAGTAATGGTGTTCTGTTGCTTGGAATAGTTTGGAGGATTCAGTTGCTTCAGAATTACCAACATAAGACTTTCCCCTTAACGACCCTATGATCATGTATGAGAGACTTGGTGGCTTCTGATTGCTCCCGAGTATGCCATGAAACGAGCTCCTTAAAGGGACCCTGTGGTGTAGTCAGAAAATCGGAGGTAAATGAGTCCTTCATATACTGCCACGAAACACCATCTGTAGAGAAGGAGCTTGTTTTGTGGCATAATTTGGAGGAAACAGAAGTCTCCAAATATCATACACGATCACAGGGTCCTTTAAGGGGGAAGTACACTGTTGGTAAATCTGGAGTAAATGATTCCTCCAAACTATTCCAAGCAACAGAACAAACACCATTATTTTTGTCCATCTGGTCCTGTTGTTACCTGGCATACTTTGGAGGAATCAAGGCACTCCAATGTAACAAAAGTGAATTACCCACTTAATATACAGTGTAGGTAGTGTTTAAGGGGATAGTACACTTTTGTTACATTGGAGTGCCTTGATTCCTCCATTTATGAACAAAAATAATGGTGTTTGTTCTGTTGCCTGGAATAGTTTGGTGGAATAATTTGCTCCAGATTTACCACCACCCAAAAGAATGTGTTATAATTATACCCCTTTTAAAGAACTCTCCAACCTCCAATTTTCTAACTACATTACCGGGGTCATTAATGGGCTGTGGGGTATATATATGTGACAGGGATGGCTGATATAGATGTATGAAATTAACAGTGGATAATTATAAATACTCACATAATATTGTCCCAGTAAATTTTTGGATGTGTTGAACCTGAAGTGGTGATGGTGGGTGTGACTGTCATTGTATTGGTGGAAACACAACCTTAGAAACACAACACAACACTCCCTGCAACAGAATATGGAAACACAACCTTAGCAACATAACACAACACAACACTCCCTGCAACAGAATATGGAAACACAACCTTAGCAACACAACACAACACTCCCTGCAACAGAATATGGAAACACAACCTTAGCAACACAACACTCCCTGCAACAGAATATGGAAACACAACCTTAGCAACATAACACAACACTCCCTGCAACAGAATATGGAAACACAACCTTAACAACACAACACAACACTCCCTGCAACAGAATATGGAAACACAACCTTAGCAACATAACACAACACTCCCTGCAACAGAATATGGAAACACAACCTTAACAACACAACACAACACTCCCTGCAACAGAATATGGAAACACAACCTTAGCAACACAACACAACACTCCCTGCAACAGAATATGGAAACACAACACAACACAACACAACAAAATATGGAAACACAACACAACACTCCCTGCAACAGAATATGGAAACACAACCTTAGCAACACAACACAACACAACACTCCATGCAACAGAATATGGAAACACAACCTTAGCAACACTCCCTGCAACATAATATGAAAACACAACCTTAGCAACACAACACAACACTCCCTGCAACAGAATATGGAAACACAACCTTAGCAACACAATACAACACAACAAAATATGGAAACACAACACAACACTCCCTGCAACAGAATATGGAAACACAACCTTAGCAACACTCCCTGCAACAGAATATGAAAACACAACCTTAGCAACACAACACAACACTCCCTGCAACAGAATATGGAAACACAACCTTAGCAAACTATTAATTGTATTACTAAGATGAAATTATAAGATGATGAAATTTTAGCACATAATATATCCTTTTAATACAGGCTCAGTAAAAGATCACTTAGTGTGTATGGTAATGAATAACACAAGCCTGGGATCACACACACACACACACACTATCCTTTTAACACACACACACACACACACACTATCCTTTTAACACACACACACACACTATCCTTTTAACACACACACACACACACACTGTCCTTTTAAAACACACACACACACACACACTATCCTTTAAAACACACACACATACACACTATCCTTTTAACACACACACACACTCACTGTCCTTTTAACACACACACACACACACACACTGTCCTTTTAACACACACACACACACACACACTGTCCTTTTAACACACACACACACACACACACACACACACTGTCCTTTTAAAACACACACACACACACACACTGTCCTTTTAAAACACACACACACACACACACACACACTGTCCTTTTAAAACACACACACACACACACACACACTATATCCTTTTAAAACACACACACACACACTATCCTTTTAAAACAAACACACACACACACACACACTATCCTTTTAAAACACACACACACACACACTGTCCTTTTAAAACACACACACACACACTATGCTTTTAAAACACACACACACACACACACACTGTCCTTTTAAAACATACACACACACACTATCCTTTTAAAACACACACACACACACTATCCTTTTAAAACACACACACACACTATCCTTTTAAAACACACACACACACACTATCCTTTTAAAACACACACACACACACACACACACACTATCCTTTTAAAAAACACACACACACACACTATCCTTTTAAAACAAACACACACTGTCCTTTTAAAACACACACTCACACACACACTATCCTTCTAAAACACACACACACACACACACACACACACACACTATCCTTTTAAAACACACACACACACACACACTATCCTTTTAAAACAAACACACACACACACACTATCCTTTTAACACACACACACACACACACTATCCTTTTAAAACAAACACACACACACACACTGTCCTTTTAACACACACACACACACACACACTGTCCTTTTAACACACACACACACACACTATCCTTTTAAAAAAAACACACACACACTATCCTCTTAAAACAAACACACACACACTATCCTTTTAAAATACACACACACACACACACTATCCTTTTAAAAAAAACACACACACACACACACACTGTCCTTTTAAAACAAACACACACTATCCTTTTAAAACAAACACACACATACACTATCCTTTAAAAAAAACCACACACACACACACTATCCTTTTAAAACAAACACACACACACACACACACTATCCTTTTAAAACAAACAAACACACACACACACACTATCCTTTTAAAACACAAACACACACACACACACTATCCTTTTAAAACACAATATTATTTTCATTTATCTCTTATTTTAAACCACACTAAGTATAAATGGAGTCTTCTAAACACAACATACAGAGTTATTACACATTATTTGAGTTCGTAGATTTATATTATAACGTGGAAATAGTCAAATAACACCAAAAAAAAAAAAATATATATATTCACCAGTTTGTTTTGTTTTGGTAGGCTGTGACGTCATGATGGTTCAGTGTTGCCAAGTCCAGGTGGTGGTGGCTCTGTTTTTTTTTTATGATATTTATTTCCCTAACTTTATACAACATTAGCTGGATTTTCCTTTTTGCCTCAACTTTAATTAACATAAGAATTTTCCTTTTTGCCTCGACTTTAAGATAATAATTTTCCTTTTTGCCTCGACTTTAATATAAGAATGTTCCTTTTTGTCTCGACTTTAACATCAGAATTTTCCTTTTTGTCTCGACTTTAATATCAGAATTTTCCTCTTTGCCTCGACTTTAATATCGGAATTTTCCTTTTTGCCTCGACTTTAACATCAGAATTTTCCTTTTTGCCTCGACTTTAACATAAGAATTTTCCTTTTTGCCTCAACTTTAACATCAGGATTTTCCTCTTTGCCTCAACTTTTATTTTTATCAGAATTTCCCTTTATACCTCAACTTTAACAATTCCCTTTTCATCTCAATAATTCCCTGTGTTACTCTTAAACATTGACCGTCTTTTTTGTATTTCATCTGATAGAAATTTTCCTGTTTACTTATGACAACTTTATATACTTTCCCTAAAAACAGGAGAAATTTCCCTGCACCTGGCAACATTGCGATGGTCGTAGACTTGTGTTGTTGTTGGAGTATGCCTTTTCTACGGCTCACCAAATTGCTTTATAATGTTTTGAAATAGTAAATAGTATTAGGATATTCGAGGAAATAAACCCACTTTGCTCAAAATTTGTATTACTTGTATAATTCTTCGATGTAGTTTAATAATTAATACCATCCTGAGATTTGCCCATAAAGCCAACATGATAATTATCAACACAGGTTATTAATTTTCTATTTCAATAGATGTAGACAGTAGAAAAAAATATAAACTGCAATACATTAGGCCCTCGATACAAGATGAATTAATTTAGCACATTTATTCTCTTCACACAGGGTCAGTAAATCACTTAGTGTGTATGGTAATGAATAACACAAGCATGGGAACACACACTATTCTTTAAACACAGGGTCAGTAAATCACTTAGTGTGTATGGTAATGAATAACACAAGCCTGAGAAAACATATATTGGTGGTCTTCAATAAGTGTAAAATGAAGTGGTGGTGGTGGATACAAGTATTTTTTCATTGTATATCCAGGGTCTAATCATCTAATGTATACAGTGTTCGTGAAAGAAACTGGCAGGAAACTGAAAGGATACCAAAACTAAATAAAGTTTATTTTAATACCAGGCCATAGTCAGATTAAAACTGAACATAGTGTACAACCCACACATATTTATAAATATTTACATCCAATACATATTACATAATCTATAAAAATACAATCTTTGACACTCGACCACTAAAGTTATTTTACACACTTAATGGGAGATCGATCCCTTATTGGTGAATTGGAAGGTGTGATTCCTCCAAACTATGCCATGAAACAGATCCCCTATTAGTACCATTGAGGACATCTGTTTTCTGGCATAGTTAGGAGGAATCAGTAGCCTTCCCATGTGCCAACAAGAAAACAATCTCCCCTTAATGCACTTCCCCGTAGAGAGGATAATGTGCCTTATTATTATTATTATTATTATTATTATTTTTATTTTTATCATCAATTTTTTTTTACTACTTTCTAATTCTGAACATGGGAAGAAATCAAATCTTTTGTTGATGAACTGAAGGTTAAATGATTCTTCCAAACTAATAATACAGTATGCCACAAAACAAACGATCCCAAAATGTTACTAATAGGACATCTGCTGCTTTGAGACATAGTTAGGAGGAATCAGTAGTCCACCAATTTACTGTATTGTTAGGAGAATATCCCCTTAATTAAGGAGGAAGTACAGTGTTGGTAAATCTGGAGCAACTGAATTCTCCAAACTATTTCAAGCAACAGAACACCATTATTTTTGTTCATCTGGTCCTGTTTCCTGGCATACTTTTGGGGGAATCAAGGCACTCCAATGTAACAAAAGTGAATTACTCCCTAAAGCCATGTATCACAGACCAAATCATCACCAACAACACAACACATCACAACTCACACAATGTTATCTTACAGGGAGATATTGGGGAGTATACAAGAACATATGTGTTGTTGTTGTTGTTGTTGATGTTAAAGTTCCTCAAGCTGTCTGACCGAGCTGCCTTGGTACCGGTACGACGCCTCCGTAAACAAACGACAGAATCATCGTACTGGTACCATGCCTTCGTCAACACCATGCATATGACCCGTACAGTCACCAACCAAAATTAGGCTGGTTGTTGTAATTGGTTCACCGGTGTGTGTGTGTGTGTATGTATGTATGTCAAATAATTCAAGACTTCAATATCAACACTTGGATACTTAATACTATATGAGACAGGATCAGAAGTGTTGTAATTTGCATGTATGTATGTATGTCAAATAATTCAAGACTTCAACATCAACACTTGGATACTTAATACTGTATGAGACAGGATCAGAAGTGTTGTAATTTGCATGTATGTATGTATGTCAAATAATTCAAGACTTCAACAACAACAATAACACACAACAACACTTTGATACTTAATATATATGGTTAGTGACTGTACTGTACATACATAAGGAACACTTCCCCACACATTATACTGTACCAAAACAACCCTGAAGGTGTGGAGGCATTGATCACTTTTTTTAAGGACCATGTGATTGTGTATGAAAAAAATTGGAGGCTTCTGATTCCTCCTGACCATGCCACGAAACAACCTCCTTCCTTATTGGTGTGTGTGTGTGTGTGTGTTTTGTGGCAATATTTGAAGGACTCATTTACCTCCAATTTTCTGCCTACATCACACACAGGGTCCCTTAATATTGGGGATGGTAAACCTGGGGTAAATGATTCCTCCAAACCATTCCAAGCTACAACAACAACAGGCCACTGTAAATTTGTTGACCTGGTCCTGTTTGTTTCCTGGCATACTTTGGAGGAATCAAGGCACTCCAATGTACCAAAAGTGTATTATTACCCCCTTAAGGGACCCTGTGTGTGATGTAGTCCGAAAAGTGGAGGTGAATCGGTCCTTCAAATACTGCAACGAAACACAAACTATATGGAATGAGATTGTTTCATGGCATAGTCAGGAGGAATCAGAAGCCATCAATTCTCATACAAGATCACAGGATCCTTAAGAGAAGCACTTATACTATACACATAAAAATTAGGTCAACAGAAGCCCAGGAAAACATTTGGTGGTCTTCAATGAGGGACTGAGTGTAAAGGGAAGTGATGGATACAAGTATATGTTTGTGTTATATCAGATAGCTTTGTGTGTGTGTGTGTGTGTGTGTGTGTGTGTGTGTGTGTGTGTGTGTGTGTGTGTGTATGTGTGTGTGCATGTGAGTGTGTGTGAGTGTGTGTCTGTCTGTGTTTGTGCATATGTGTGTGTGTGCATCTGAGTGTGTGTGAGTGTGTGTGTCTGTTTGTTAATGTGTGTGTACCTTACTAAACATCAAAATTTCAACTCAAAAACATCTCTATGACACACTGGCATTATCAACCAAACGCTACGTAAACAACACCACGTACCATAACTACTGTATTGGCAACAGTAGCGAGTGTAACCTAAAAAATTTTACACCCACCAAAATGTGAAACCACAAATGAACACAAAAAATAATCATCCTAACCTCACGTTAGATTGATACGTGATGATTTTCCTAATGTAACCTGGTAACATTTGATACTCGACTGAATATTTTTTCCGCCGTAATCTATAAAAAAAAAAAAATCAAATCATGGACGTTTACACACGTTTCGTACTCAATCATATTGCTTTCTTACTATGACCAACTTAATAATAAACTCAAAATATTGATCTTAATCTTCACACATGCTTAAGGACCCTGTGATCGTGTATGGGAATTGGAGGCTTCCGATTCCTCCTATCTATGCCACAAAAAAACACACTCCTTCCATAATAATGTTAGTGGTGTTTCGTGGCACTATTTGAAGGACTCGTTTACCTCCAATTTTCTGACTACATCACACACAGGGTCCCTTTTAATATAAATACTAAAATTACTTTCTGACTACTGCATATATAAAATTTACTAAATAAACACAATAAAATTTTCACTCTACGCACACCAAACCAAGATGCAGTTGCCAGTCATTATTTTTCTATATTATTGCGGTGAAAATGCAAATATTCTCTTTTAAGTAAATCATAATCTATATTTGTCTTTATATGCATGAATTGCTGGGTATATTCCAGTGTTTATAAGTTGGATATAATTGCCTAGCGGTGTAAACATTGGGTATTTTATTTAGAGAGAAGAGGCTATTTAATTAAAGCTACATTATAGATTGATTGAATGATTGATATTGGGCGCCGCAGCAGCAGCAGCGAGGTCATATGGCGCCCGAGGAAGAAGAAGGCGAATTGTAACATAGAGGTGGAGGTGTAACTCTGTGTATTCGACTATCCATAAATTTAAATCACTGTGAGGCATCTTTAGTGAGAGGCGGTGGTAGGGGTAGGGGTGGTGGTAGGGGTAGGGGCGGTGGCAGGGGTAGGGGTAGGGGCGGTGGCAGGGGTAGGGGTAGGGGCGGTGGCAGGGGTAGGGGTAGGGGCGGTGGCAGGGGTAGGGGTAGGGGCGGTGGTAGGGGTAGGGGCGGTGGCAGGGGTAGGGGCGGTGGTAGGGGTAGGGGTGGGGTAGGGGTAGGGGTGGGGTAGGGGTAGGGGTGGGGTAGGGGTAGGGGTGGGGTAGGGGTAGGAGTAGGGGTGGGGTGGGGGTATGGAAGTGTGAATTATATAGAAAACTGACAAGGGAAGTGTGAATTATAGAGAAAATTGAATACAGTAGTGAAGTGTGAAGTTTTATATTATGGAAAGGGAGAGAGAGGGGGGGGGATTAGGGAAAGGGAGAGGGGGGATTAGGGAAAAGAAAGGGAGAGAAGGGGGGGGGATAGGGAAAAGAAAGGGAGAGAAGGGGGGGGATAGGGAAAAGAAAGGGAGAGAAGGGGATTAGGGAAAAGAGAGGGAGAGAGGGGGTATTAGGGAAAAGAAAGGGAGAGAAGGGGGGGGATAGGGAAAAGAGAGGGAGAGAAGGGGGGGGATAGGGAAAAGAGAGGGAGAGAAGGGGGGGATAGGGAAAAGAAAGAGAGGGAGAGATTAGGGAAGAGAAAGGGAGGGGGGATAGGGAAAAGAGAGGGAGAGAAGGGGGGGGGATAGGGAAAAGAAAGGGAGAGAAGGGGGGGATAGGGAAAAGAAAGGGAGAGAAGGGGGGGGATAGGGAAAAGAAAGGGAGAGAAGGGGGGAGGATAGGGAAAGAAAGGGAGAAGGGGGGGGGATAGGGAAGAGAAAGGGAGAGGGGGGATTAGGGAAAAGAAAGGGAGGGAGAGAGGAGGGATTAGGGAAAAGAAAGGGAGGGAGAGAGGGGGTACTAGGGAAAAGGGAGGGAGAGGGGGGGGATAGGGAAAGAAAGGGAGAGAAGGGAGGGGATAGGGAAAAGAAAGGGAGAGGGGGGGATAGTGAAAGGGAGGGAGAGGAGGGATTAGGAAAAGAAAGGGAGGGAGAGGGGGGGATAGGGAAAAGGGTGGGAGTGTGGGGGGTTTAGGTTTTGTTTGGGTGTGGGGGGGTGGGGTTTTGTTTGGGTGTGTGGGGGTTGTGGTTTGTGTTTGGGGGGGGTTGTGGGTTTTGTTTGGGTGTGTTGGGGGGGTGTGGGTTTGGGTGGTGTGTGGGGGTGTGGGTTGTGTTTGGGTGGTGGGGGGTGTGGGTTTTGTTTGGTGTGGGGGGGTTGTGGGTTGTGTTTGGGTGTGGGGGGTTGTGGGTTTTGTTTGGGTGGGTGTGTGGTGGGTTGTGTTTGGGGTGTGGGGGGTTGTGGGTTTTGTTTGGGTGGGTGTGTGGGGTGTGGGTTTTGTTTGTGTTGGGGGGGGGGTGTGGGTTTTGTTTGTGTGGGGGTGTGGGTTTGGGGTGGTGTGTGGGGGTTGTGGGTTTTGTTTGGTGGGTGTGTGGGGGGTGGTGGGTTTGTTTGGGGGTGTGTGGGGGTGGTGGGTTTTGTTTGGTGGGGGGGTGTGGTTTTGTTTGGGTGGGTGTGGGGTTGGTGGTGGGTTTTGTTTGGGGTGTGGGTTGGTTTGGTGGGGTGGGTTTTGGTGGGTGGTGGGGGGGTGGTTGTGTTTTGGTTGGGGGGGGGTGGGTGGGGTTGTGGTTTTGGTGGGTGGGGTGTTGGGGGGGGTGGTTTGGTTTTGGGGTGTGTGGGGGGTGGTGGGTTTTGTTTTGGTGGGGGTTGGGTTGTTTGGGTGTGGGGGGTGTGGTTTGGTGGGGTGTTGGGGGGTTGGGTTTGGGGGGTGTGTTTGGGTGGGGTTGGGTGTTGGTTTTTGGGTTGTTGGGTGGGTGTGGTTGGTATTTTGGTTAGTGATGGGGTATTTAGGGGTTGGGGTGGGGGGGGGGGGGGTGGGGGGGGGGGTTGGGGGGGGGGGGGGGTTTGGTGGGGGGGGGGGGGGTGGGTGGGGGGGGGGGGTTGGGGGGGGGGGGGGGGGTTGGGGTGGTTGGGGGGGGGGGGGGGTGGGTGGGGGGGGGGGGGGGGGGTTGGTGGGGGGGGGTGGTGGGGGGGGGGGGGGTTGGGTGGGGGGGGGGGTGGGGGGGGGGGGGGTTGGGGGGGGGGGTTGGGTTGGGGGGGGGGGGGGGGGTGGTTGGGGTGGGGGGGGGGGGTTGGGTGGGGGGGGGGGGGGTTGGGTTAGGGGGTATATTTTATGGTGGGGGTATGTATAGGGGTGGTGGGGGGGGGTTGTGTGGGTATTGTTTGTGGGTATGGTATGTATGTATTATGGATGGTATATATATATAGTGGGATATGTGTTTGTTGAAATGGTGTTTTGTTGGGTTAGTGTGGATGGTTGGTTTTGATGGGGGATGATGAGGGGGGGGGGGGTGGAGGGTGGGGGTGGTGGGGGAGGGGAAGGGGGGTGTGAAGAGGATGATGTTGTGAGAAGAGGATGGGGGAGGGGTGGGAAGATTATGGGTATGGGAGGAGTGAGAAGGGTGGTAGGTGGAGAAAAGGGGGTGATGAGAGAGTGAGGGAGAGGGGAGGGAGAGGGGGAGGGGGGGGGGTAGTTGGAGGAGGATGGGGAGAAAGTTGGTTGAGTGAAATTGGGGGGTAGAGAAATGTGTATGATGAGGGATTATGGGGGGTGTTTATATAGTATATGGGGATTGTGGGGGGGGTGGGGGTGTGGGGTGTGAGGGGGTTGTGGGGTGGTAAGTATGTATTGGGTGGGATTGGGTTGTTGTTGGTTTGTTTTGTGGTGGGTGGGGGGGGGATTTTTGGGTTGGTGATGTTGAGAGTGGGTGTTTTTGGTAATGATATGGGTTGGGTAATTTAGTGTTGGATGGGTGGTGTAATGTTTTTATGGGGATGGTGTGATGTTTTTATGGGTGTGTGTGATTTTTTATGGGTGTGGGGTAGTTGTGGTTATGATGGTTTGTGTAAGGTGTTATGGTTGGGTGTATTGTTTTATGGGATGGGTGTAGTGTTTTTATGGGGTGGGTGAGAGAGATTATTAT
>JAWQEG010002835.1:7500-164033 GCA_033782935.1 Petrolisthes cinctipes | reverse complement strand
AACACACCACTCTTGGAGTTTGTAAATGATGAATTCCTCACTCAATGGGTAAGGGAGCCAACAAGAGGTGCTAACATACTCGACTTGGTCCTCACCTCAGAGGATGACATCATTCAAGACCTCTCTGTAAACGAAGAAATAGGTGGAAGCGACCACAAGCTTATAAGATTTTCAGTTAAAGTCCCTAATATGGAGTCCGTGACCCCGGTGCATAGAAAATTAGACATGGGGAGAGCGAACTTTGCATGTCTTCGTGAAAGTGTTGCTGAAATGGAACTAGAGGAGGGAGAGAGTGCTGATGATCTGTGGAGGTCATTCTTGTTTTCCTTCATGGAACTTCAGTCGCGCTTTATCCTCGGAAGGGAACAGGTCAGAAGTTCATTCAACCTAAGTGGTTTAATCGGAAATCCGTAACCTACTAAGGGAGAGGAGAACTGCGTATCGTCGAGCGAAGACATCTGGGGACTTTGACGGTCATAGAAGACTGAATCGAAACGTGAAGTCCAAAATAAGGGCGGCTAAGCGTGCTGAGGAGGTCCGTGTGGCTAGACTCTGCAAAGAGAACCCCAAGGAGTTTTTTCAGTTATGTGAATGGCCGTAAACCAATCCGACGCAGGATCGGTCCCTTGGTGAATGAGGATGGAGCATTGATGCACTCTGATGCAGAAAATGCTAACCTCTTAAATGAGTATTTCTCTTCAGTGTTCTCTGAGGAGAGTGGTCCCATTCCCGAACCTTTGGACTCCTTCAGTGAGAAGTTGGAGTCAATGGTCTTCACCCAAGAAGAAATCGAGAGAAAAATAATCGAATTAAAAGCAAACAAGTCCCCCGGTCCGGATGGGTTCTTACCTAGAGTGCTGAAAGAAGTGCATGGTGAAGTATCATGGCACCTGTGCATGGTCTTCAACAGGGTAATCCAGACTGGATGCGTTCCTAGAGACTGGCGTGAGGCAGAGGTGACTCCTATCTTCAAGAAGGGAGATGCTAGCCAACCGTCAAACTACAGACCCATCAGTTTAACCTCGATAGTCTGTAAACTCATGGAGAGCATCATGGTGGACAAAATAACAGCACACTTAGAATCAAATTTGCTACTGAGGGGTTCCCAGCATGGGTTCCGGCAGCACCGGTCATGCCTCACAAATCTGGTGGAATTCTTCCATTTTGTTTTCAGTGAGCATGATCGGGATAAAGCGGTCGATGTTGTCTACTTAGACTTTCAGAAAGCCTTTGATAAGGTACCCCACCGCCGCCTCCTTCGGAAAGTGCGTGCACTGGGCATAGACGGAAATGTGGCAAATTGGATAGAGAACTGGCTAAGTGACAGACGGCAGCGGTGGTAGTGAATGGACAGGCTTCAGAGTGGGTGCCCGTTACTAGCGGTATTCCCCAAGGTTCTGTTCTGGCACCAATACTGTTTATCATCTATGTTAATGACGTGGATGGTGACATGGTTGCCAAGATTTCCAAATTCGCCGATGATACTAAGCTTGGTATGAATGTCGCGAAAGAAGGAAATACTACCCGCTTACAAGAAGATCTTAGGAAGATCGGGGAGTGGTCTGACACGTGGCAAATGCCATTTAACGTGAACAAATGCAAAGTTATGCATATAGGCCACAGAAACCCCCGAACAGAGTATAACCTTAAGGGCAATGCTCTCGTAAGCACTGATACTGAGAAAGACTTGGGTGTAACTATCACCAGTGACCTCAAGTTCTCAAAGCAGTGTATTGAGGCTGAGAAGAAAGCCCAAAGGATGTTAGGGTACATAAAGCGACAGTTTGGATACCGGAACAAGGAGATAGTACTTTGTCTGTACAATTCCCTTGTCCGACCGCACCTGGAGTATGCAGTCCAGTTTTGGAGTCCTTTTTACCGAAAGGATATCGCGAGATTGGAACGAGTGCAAGCCAGGGCAACCAAACTTATACCCTCTCTTAGACACAAGAGCTATAAAGATCGGTTGGTAGAACTCGACCTGTTCTCTTTGGAAACCCGGAGACTGCGTGGTCAGCTTATCGAAGTGTTTAAAATACTACGAGGCTTTGACAATGTAGACTACAGGGACATTTTCCAACTCAGTGAGGGCACAACCAGGAATCATGGCTACAAACTTGAACTGAAGCGATACAACCGTGATCTGTGTGGTAAGTTCTTTACATACAGCATCTGCGGTACTTGGAACGCGCTTCCTGCTGATGTAGTCAACAGCAACTCTGTGGATCAGTTCAAGTCCAGATTAGACAAAGCCTTAAATCACCGTCTAGGTGTTTAAGCCGTTGTGCGAGTGTTCCTTGATGGTTTCACATGACACATTCGAGGACGGTCGCCTACTTGCGCAACTAAACCCACAGGTACCCTCTTTGTATGGATCGTAAGGTCTTCTAGGGTACTTCTTTTCCTTGTAACTCCTTGTAACTCTCTCTCTCTCTCTCTCTCTGCATCGTCGTGACTGCTGTACAGGGAATTAATGAGAGCGATAAGGAACTCCCACAACATAATGAGAACACGAGTAATAATGAGAAAAGTAATGGAAAGGAAATGATGATTATTTGGCGATAAGACACCACGAGGGGTCGGTCTTGAGTGTGTGTGTGAGTGTGTGTGTGTGTGTTTTTTTTTTTTTTTTTTTTTTTTTTTTTTTTTTGTGGAGGGGGAGGGGCTAAATTTGAATGCCGCTGACTCCTCCATGGTGTATCACAAATCAGAGAGAGCTTCATTGATTGATTGAAGGAAACAGGAGGAACCATTAAATTATACCTATACATAAATTCCAGTGGAGTTTGTGACTGATTCCTCCAAACAATATTCCAAGCAACAGGCCACCATTATTATTATCATTATTATTATTATTATTATTTTTTCATTATTATTATTAGTATTTTTTTATTATTATTATTGTTATTATTATTATTACGGGGTATTATTATTATTATTATTATTATTATTTTTATTTTATTTTTATATTTATTATTATTATTATTATTATTATTATTATTATTATTATTATTATTATTATTATTATTATTATTATTATTATTATTATTATTATTAATGTGGTCCTGTTTTTCCTGGCATATATACATAGGAGGTGAGGCGTGGGTATTATATGGTTCATCTAATTTGTATGCATAATGTGGGTATAGGCGCGTGAAGATTCCCAATGATAAACACTCACTCACTCACCCATGCACATTTCCTCTTCCTCCCTCATCATCATTATCATGGTTCTCCTCTTCTCGTCTTCCTTATCCTCCTCCTCCTTCTCTCGTCTTGCATTTCCTCCTCCTCCTCTCTTCTTTTTTTTTCCTCCTCCTCCTCTCTTCTTCCTTTTTTCCTCCTCCTCCTCCCTTCCTTTTTTCCTCCTTCTTCTCGTCTTCCTTTTCCTCCTCTTCTCTTCTTCCTTTTATTCCTCCTCCTCCTCCTCTCTTCCTTTTTTTCCTCTTCTCGTCTTCCTTTTCCTCCCCCTCCTCTCTTCTTACTTTTTTTCCTCCTCTTCTCTTCTTCCTTTTTCTCCTCCTTCTCTCTTCTTCCTTTTTTTCCTCCTCCTCCTCCTCCTCCTCTCGTCTTGCATTTCCTCACCTATCTTCTTCCTTTTCCTCCTTCCCCTCCTCGTCCTCTTCTCGTCTTTCATTTTTCTCCTCCTCTTCTTCTACATTCTCGTCCTCCTTTTCCTCCCCCTCTCCTCTTCTTCCTCCTCTACCTTTCCTTCCTGCTACTTCTCCCTTCTGACCACATGTAAATTTGTTGCCATATTTTAATCAGGTATCCTCGTAAAATATTTGGGGTTATTGTTTTCTCCAAAGTGAGTCACAAAACAGACCAACAATTCCGAGGTATAACAGTCACGAATCATAATAACTATCCAGGCTCATTGAACGTTCGAATCATGTGACATACCAGTGACCCAATTACAATGCTTATCTTGTTCTTTAACTTGCTGGAGCTCGTTTCATACACCACCAGGCTACTCGAAACAGACCTGGATACTTTCTATGGCTCGTGACTGTACGGATCTAATTATGGAACAGATACACCTGGAAGTACCGGTGAATGGCCCCTCATTAAGCATAGGTATAGAACGCTCGACTGCACACAATTCATCCTATTCCATGCTCGCTCAATGAGGGGTCCGTTTCAAGGGTATCTATCTATCTTTCCATTTGGTCCGGAGCTGTACAGTTGCCATTCAAAGTTTCTATTCCGGCCTTGTTGAATTTTCGGCACATTTCTGAAGCATTTCCAATGACCATTCCTGCCTCAACTGTCGCCCTTCGATTAGTAAACCTGTCAAACAGTTCGAAGCAGTCCTGAATATAAATTCTGATATCTGACTGTACTTTGACTATTACTACTACTACCACCACTACAACTACTGCTGCAACTATTATTTGTTATAGAGCTTTAATACCCCACAAAGAGGTGATAGGCAGAAACTTAAAAGAAAGAAAAAAAAATGTACTTTGTTTCCTGGCACAGACTGAAGGTGGTAACATTATTATCCTCCTTCACCGATAAGTTAGTCGCACTTTTCCCTGTCAGCGTGGCTCAGTGTTATTGGGAAGGTGTACGGACAACCATATGGACTAGGGTGTACAAAAGTTCGTTCTCTCAGCCAGCCACAATATAAATAAAGCTCCTTTGGTTCGAACGACTAAGCAACATATGTAAGGTAGCGAGCTGTGCGTTGTCGTTCGAACCACAGAGAATTCAGCCATATTGTGGAGTGGAGTGGTTAGCAGGAGAAAGGAGTCTCAGAGGCTAGTCAGTCTAAGTCAGAGCCCGCAGTGAGTCAGAGGTTGGTGTGGTTGATCTGATGGTGGTGACAGTCTGACAGGTGAGGGTCCGAGGGTTCAATGTGTGGAGTATTGTGTTGTGAAGTGGTATTGTCTAGTGCGGAGTGGAGTACTATGCTTTGATGTGTTGTAAAGTGGTGTGGTGTGGTGTGGTGTGCTTTGATGTATTGTAAAGTGGTGTGGTATGTGTTGTGGTATGATGTGTTGTGGTATGATGTGTTGTGGTATGATGTGTTGTGGTATGATGTGTTGTGGTATGATGTGTTGTGGTATGATGTGTTGTGGTATGATGTGTTGTGGTATGATGTGTTGTGGTATGATGTGTTGTGGTATGATGTGTTGTGGTATGATGTGTTGTGGTATGATGTGTTGTGGTATGATGTGTTGTGGTATGATGTGTTGTGGTATGATGTGTTGTGGTATGATGTGTTGTGGAGTGTGGTGCTGTGCTGTGGTATGATGTGTTGTGGAGTGTGGTGCTGTGCTGTGGTATGATGTGTTGTGGAGTGTGGTGCTGTGCTGTGGTATGATGTGTTGTGGAGTGTGGTGCTGTGCTGTGGTATGATGTGTTGTGGAGTGTGGTGCTGTGCTGTGGTATGATGTGTTGTGGAGTGTGGTGCTGTGCTGTGGTATGATGTGTTGTGGAGTGTGGTGCTGTGCTGTGGTATGATGTGTTGTGGAGTGTGGTGCTGTGCTGTGGTATGATGTGTTGTGGAGTGTGGTGCTGTGCTGTGGTATGATGTGTTGTGGAGTGTGGTGCTGTGCTGTGGTATGATGTGTTGTGGAGTGTGGTGCTGTGCTGTGGTATGATGTGTTGTGGAGTGTGGTGCTGTGCTGTGGTATGATGTGTTGTGGAGTGTGGTGCTGTGCTGTGGTATGATGTGTTGTGGAGTGTGGTGCTGTGCTGTGGTATGATGTGTTGTGGAGTGTGGTGCTGTGCTGTGGTATGATGTGTTGTGGAGTGTGGTGCTGTGCTGTGGTATGATGTGTTGTGGAGTGTGGTGCTGTGCTGTGGTATGATGTGTTGTGGAGTGTGGTGCTGTGCTGTGGTATGATGTGTTGTGGAGTGTGGTGCTGTGCTGTGGTATGATGTGTTGTGGAGTGTGGTGCTGTGCTGTGGTATGATGTGTTGTGGAGTGTGGTGCTGTGCTGTGGTATGATGTGTTGTGGAGTGTGGTGCTGTGCTGTGGTATGATGTGTTGTGGAGTGTGGTGCTGTGCTGTGGTATGATGTGTTGTGGAGTGTGGTGCTGTGCTGTGGTATGATGTGTTGTGGAGTGTGGTGCTGTGCTGTGGTATGATGTGTTGTGGAGTGTGGTGCTGTGCTGTGGTATGATGTGTTGTGGAGTGTGGTGCTGTGCTGTGGTATGATGTGTTGTGGAGTGTGGTGCTGTGCTGTGGTATGATGTGTTGTGGAGTGTGGTGCTGTGCTGTGGTATGATGTGTTGTGGAGTGTGGTGCTGTGCTGTGGTATGATGTGTTGTGGAGTGTGGTGCTGTGCTGTGGTATGATGTGTTGTGGAGTGTGGTGCTGTGCTGTGGTATGATGTGTTGTGGAGTGTGGTGCTGTGCTGTGGTATGATGTGTTGTGGAGTGTGGTGCTGTGCTGTGGTATGATGTGTTGTGGAGTGTGGTGCTGTGCTGTGGTATGATGTGTTGTGGAGTGTGGTGCTGTGCTGTGGTATGATGTGTTGTGGAGTGTGGTGCTGTGCTGTGGTATGATGTGTTGTGGAGTGTGGTGCTGTGCTGTGGTATGATGTGTTGTGGAGTGTGGTGCTGTGCTGTGGTATGATGTGTTGTGGAGTGTGGTGCTGTGCTGTGGTATGATGTGTTGTGGAGTGTGGTGCTGTGCTGTGGTATGATGTGTTGTGGAGTGTGGTGCTGTGCTGTGGTATGATGTGTTGTGGAGTGTGGTGCTGTGCTGTGGTATGATGTGTTGTGGAGTGTGGTGCTGTGCTGTGGTATGATGTGTTGTGGAGTGTGGTGCTGTGCTGTGGTATGATGTGTTGTGGAGTGTGGTGCTGTGCTGTGGTATGATGTGTTGTGGAGTGTGGTGCTGTGCTGTGGTATGATGTGTTGTGGAGTGTGGTGCTGTGCTGTGGTATGATGTGTTGTGGAGTGTGGTGCTGTGCTGTGGTATGATGTGTTGTGGAGTGTGGTGCTGTGCTGTGGTATGATGTGTTGTGGAGTGTGGTGCTGTGCTGTGGTATGATGTGTTGTGGAGTGTGGTGCTGTGCTGTGGTATGATGTGTTGTGGAGTGTGGTGCTGTGCTGTGGTATGATGTGTTGTGGAGTGTGGTGCTGTGCTGTGGTATGATGTGTTGTGGAGTGTGGTGCTGTGCTGTGGTATGATGTGTTGTGGAGTGTGGTGCTGTGCTGTGGTATGATGTGTTGTGGAGTGTGGTGCTGTGCTGTGGTATGATGTGTTGTGGAGTGTGGTGCTGTGCTGTGGTATGATGTGTTGTGGAGTGTGGTGCTGTGCTGTGGTATGATGTGTTGTGGAGTGTGGTGCTGTGCTGTGGTATGATGTGTTGTGGAGTGTAGTGTAGTGCTGTGGTATGATGTGTTGTGGAGTGTAGTGTAGTGCTGTGCTGTGCAGTATTGTTGAATGGAGAACTGCTGGGTGGAGTGGACTTGAGAACTTACTGTATGTAGAGTCGACTGCTATCAGGGTATGGAGTGAAAGTTTAACATTGCCAAGCCGATGTTTGTAATATCTAAACCATTTCACAGTATTACTCTTACTCTGTAATATACGGCGGTGAAAGTAACGAAATATCCTTGGAATTAGTGTGTACTATATTCTTGGTTTAGGGTGTGATGATAGGTGGTGAGGTGGTGAGTGAAGGTGATGAGGGAAGTTGGTGGTGGGGATGGTGGTTCTCCATGGGTCGTGTTGGTGGGGGTCCTTCTTACTATCCAGCCGCTGCCAAATCTCACTGTCCGTCACCACAAGTCGTCCTGGGCGCCCTCCACACCGCCATAACCAGCCTCTTCTTCCTCGTTCCCTTGGTGGGCTTCATCCTGATCCTTCCCTCCTTCAGGAAGAAGCGTTGGCCTTCACTATTGGTGGTGAGTCAGAATTAAGGGGATATTTGCTTGTTCACCAAATGGAAGGCTTCTCCCTCCGAAGCATTTCTACAAAACAGATTACTCATTCCTGCATGTGAGAAAAAAAATTTGAGGCATTGTTTGAGGCAATCGATGGAATATTTTTACGAGTTGCCACAACGCGATTTTAAAATTTTTACTGTTACCAGTGTTTATATTTCAGTATTACAAACAACTTTTCTATATACCATTTGCTTAGCAAATGCGTTATAACACTAATTACCTCTTATAAGTGTATTGAGTGTCGTATTTTTCAGTCCAAAAATTTCGTTACATTTATTTCATCTTGTAATACAATATTTCTTAGTAACATTTCCGTCATAAATGCGTTATAACACTAATTATCCCTTTTAACTGTATTGAGTGTCGTATTTTTCAGAGTCCAAAAATTTCGTTAAATTCCCTACTTCACACTTTTTATCTTACAATATCCTCTATTTCATCTTGCACTAGAATATTTCTTAGTACCATAAATGCGTTATACGCCCAGTACTCTTTACAGTAACTACTCTCATTATTTCTACACTTCAGTGTCGTTGTACAAACAATATGGCGGCGCTCATCATTGAACTCACAACATAGGTCAGCTGTTATATCTGTGGTTTTCTATGGTAACCACTACGGACGCACTGCTACCTGGTGGGAGATTCTTAAATTTCAACCCAAATCCTACCAATTAGTGTCTTACACACATCTATCTACTCCTTTTCGACCAATGACAGAGCTGCAACACGTGAGTACGTCACAGATACATCCCTCTCCTTTCATTTTTTCTGTCATTCCAAGTATGTCGTCTCTCTGTGCAGGTTGTGCATATAACCCTTGGCTGCCTATTGCCCGCTTTTATGAGTAAGAGAAACCAGCAATAGACTTCTTACGTGCTCACGGAGTTTTACCCACCTCAGTTGACTGTCCCAGGTGTCGAGTTCCGTGTAAGTACCGTGATCACCAGTGGTACTGTAACCAGTCAGTTAAGGTTCCTAAAACCAAGAGGAGGAGGTGGTGTAACTTTTCCGTGAGCGACAAGAAAGGCACCTTCTTAGATAATGTCCACATTCCAGCTTGGAAAATGGTTTTATTTGTAAATTTCTGGCTGGATAAACACTGGAATCACGAAACGATATCCAGTACTATTCACTTCTCTTCTCGTACTAGTGTGGACTGGCGATCATTTTGCTCAGAGGTCACTGACTATTGGTTTTACCATCAGGATCCGATTGGAGGTGAAGGGGTTATTGTGGAGATTGAAGAGTCGTGCTTTGGACATTGTAAGAACAATACTGGACGTCTTCTCTCACAAATATGGGTGTTCGGTGGCATAGAAAGAGTGTCGAAGAAGTTATTCGTTATTCCCCTAATTGATCGAGACACTGGGGAAACTCAGAAAAGGGATAAAAATACACTTGTGCCTCTGAGAAATATATTAGTCGAGGCTCCGTTATAATCAGTGATTGTTGTAAAGCATATAGTGGTTTGCAAGAGCTTGGATACAAACGCCACACCATCAATCACTCTAAGAACTTCGTCGACCCGGACGACCCCACCACTCACACGCAGACCATCGAGCGCTTGTGGAGAGATGTGAAGGAGTGGACTCAGCGACCCGGTCAACGGCGGGAGTACTTCTTCCAGTACATTGCTCGCTATTTGTTTATCCACTCCTCCAGTGACTACTCTCGCCTCCACAAGTTTTTCGTAGAGGCTGCCAAGCTCTATGTACCACAGAGTGGGAGAATAGAAGCCCATCCAGTCCACCGAGCACCCATACCTGAAGACCGAGACGACTTGCCATAAGACAACTCAAGCCACGACTCGTCAACTCCATAAGAACCTTCCACATCCTTGGCTTCCAATTAAGGTAAACTGGTGTATAAAATAAGTTTGATATGGTTTTCATAATTCTATATGAAATTGATGCTCTTGTAAAGACCGCAGGATGACAAGGTTAGGTCCCGAAGTATGCCTAGGTTAGGTCCCGAAGTATGCCTAGGTTAGGTCCCGAAGTATGCCTAGGTTAGGTCCCGAAGTATGCCTAGGTTAGGTCCCGAAGTATGCCTAGGTTAGGTCCCGAAGTATGCCTAGGTTAGGTCCCGAAGTATGCCTAGGTTAGGTCCCGAAGTATGCCAAGGTTAGGTCCCGAAGTATGCCAAGGTTAGGTCCCGAAGTATGCCAAGGTTAGGTCCCGAAGTATGCCCCCTTCTAGGTTAGGTTAGGTCAGGTCAGGTCAGGTAAGGTCTTTTTAATTCTGTAACATCTCGATGCTCTGGTTAAGGCCGAAGGATGCCTGATCCACATTGAGTCAGAAAAAAGTTGGCTCGGGTTTTTTATTTTTCAATATTTATGCTTGTTGAAAACTGAAAAACCCGAGCAAAGTTTTGCCAAAACTTGGCTCGGGTTTTCCACATTTATGCTTGTCGAAAATTGGAAAACCCGAGCCAACTTTTGCCAAAACTTGGCTCGGGTTTTCCACTTTTTTACTTTTATGGCATGTCATGAATGCAATCTAAAAAGGCAAATATACTATATTATGAGTTTTCCCCCCACCCAAAACCCCCGATTTCCCAGGCTCTCCCCAAGATTGTTGGATGGGGGGGATGGGGCTATCTCGAAAACGAAGCATTTCCTAAGGAAACGAAGGTCAACATCACTCAAATCACACTAAAACCTTCTAGGAATTATATATTTTTCCAATTAAATCCTGTTGTGGCAACTTGTAAAAATTTACCCAATCGATATTCCTTCAATTATTCACCCACTCCATATTCCTCCTTAATCCCAAGAACGACGAGGATTCGTCTGTGGCATATTAAATCATGTGAAATAAGGATAAAATCTGAAATTACCTACATAAATAGAAGCTACTTGCCTCTTTCCTTCATTTTATCATTTCTCATTCTTTTATTACAAAATCATTAACCAGAGCAATGAATTGCTACAAAACATAATATTTATTTCCTTGTTTCTCCAACTCATTCCCCTACGGTATCAACTGCCACAGGTCGAGTGAAATTGTGATGTAAAACAAGTAGAATCAATTACTATCGCAGGTGTATCTTTATCTCAGAAACTGCCTCAGCTGGTCGAAACGCCCAGATTCGACACCTGTAGAGAAGAGTTGCCAAACTGTTTTTTCACTTTCAATGTTTATTCTCCGTTCATATAACGCACTGAACATTCAAAAAATGCTAATTAAAGTAAATGTATACATGTTAAGATTTATTTTCCTTTGCACAGTATTTAAGAATGACTTAAGTTACTTAAATTGTAATAATGTCATAGCAAGTGGTGTTATAAGATAGAGGAGTGGTGAAGGTGAGAGCTTGGGTGAGATCGAGACAGTGCAAACACAGAGGGAGAAGCACTCTCAAACACTGTTAAAGGTGGTGGTGACGGTGTGTGGTGTGTTAAAGGTGGTGGTGACGGTGTGTTAAGGTGGTGGTGGTGACGGTGTGTGGTATGTTACAGGTGGTGGTGGTGACGGTGTGTGGTGTGTTAAAGGTGGTGGTGGTGGTGACGGTGTGTGGTATGTTACAGGTAATGTTGTGTGTGATGAGTGGGCTGCTAGTGACGCTGGTGTACTGGTCGTCCTCGTGGGTGGTGGGCCAGACGGAGATGATGTCAAGCACCGGACCTATGCAGGGGCGGGAGTGGGGCCTACTAGAGGTGTGGGCGGGTCTCCACCATCTCAATCTCTCGTACGTTACACAAACGATGGCCATAACAGAAACTGTCGTGTTGTCCTCTCGAGCAGACCTGGCCAGGACCCACCTTAAGGCCCTACAGGACGGCTGGCCATGGCCATTAGTGAGCATTACTGCTGAACTGGCTGGGGAGGGACTGGCATGGGATGGCCTGCTAGGAGGGGGTTTAATGCACGCCGGCGGCATAACATCATGGATGCTGGAGGCTGCTCTGTACGTGTGGGGCGTGTGGGTGATGCTGTTTTTCATGGCACCCCAACTCACCCCTATACCTCTCATGCTCTGTGGCGTCCTCACGTGCCTGGCCACGGTCTCCTACGCAGCGTGTGTAGGATCGCGACTACCCACTGTGGTGAGAGTTGGAGGGGTACTGATGGAATTACACCTTGGTTTGGCTTGGTGGCTGACCGCTGGCTTGTCTTTAACTCTCACTTTTGCCGGCATAGTAATGCACATTTATAATTTAATGTATCCAGGACATATTTCCACCATCTTTGAACTAGACTTCGGTGGTGAGGTCACCAGTCACGACCCTCCCTGGGACAGAGTGGGACCGTTGTTGGCGTATGAGACTTCCCCGGACACCTATACTCAACTCTACCCGCCAGGTAACTATCCCACCTTCGTCCAACACACTCAAGTCAGTACTCATGTTCTCAGCGAAAGGCAGGATTCCGGGTGCAATAACAACAACGCAGGCAGCAACACGCGGAAAGATTCCCATAACGATGAAACATCTAGTAGATTGGTGCAAAACACAGCTAAACACCCACCAGATTATGGCACGACTTCTACAATTTCAAGGTCAGGAACCAGTGGATCCTCCCCAGAAAAACAGTCAACACAACGTCATTTTTCCACAAGTTCCATTGAAGATAACACGTCTTCGGGGTGTGTCAGGATGTCACCAGGATTTTCATTGGGAGGTCAGGTGAGGCCGAAGTTCTGTACCAAGATACCTTCCTCAAGGTCCCATTCAAAGTTGAGGTCCTTCAGATTCTCCTCCCGCAGGTACAAAACACCACCTACTAAGTCCCATTCTAGCTCATGGCTGGTAGATTTTGAGGCAGGTGTAGATACAACTGAATTGTAGAGTTTTATATTTTTTGTTAGTAGTAATTATTGTTAATAGTAAAGAATGTTAGTCATAATGAATTCAGTACAGTACTACAATTCTATATTACATGAAAACTTAACAATGCCACTTAACTTATCTGCAGTTTTGACACTAATATGGGTATTATTATTATTCTTTAAAACCACCCTCATACATGGCATCTCATGCCTTTTAAAAATGTATGTATTCTACTTTATGATTATTGATGGTAATAGTTATATATAACCGGTTTTAGTTATATGTTAATGTACTATTGTAATCAGATATGCTGTGTTTCATCATTCACATCAGATTTGAAATATAATGGAATGCAAGTATATGTTTCTATTTTTCATCCTCCATCGTAATCCAATACTTAACATATCATTCCTGAACTACTGGAAATTTTCAATATAGTGTAGTACGATTATGCCCAGTTTACCCCCATTGCTTTTTACCTTTTGTCCAAGACGGAGGACTTCAATAATAAGACGAAAGTGTACCGATCATCAAACTATAATATTTAATAACATACCCTCTGCTTTTAGGTGAGTTCAGTTATTATAACTGTAGAAAACCGACATGATTGTGGAAAGGTTGGTGTAATTTGTCTACATGGCGTATGCAGGAAAAGCAAAGAAATAAAATGCAGGATTCTGTGCACATTTCCCAGGGTTATCATTATGTACTTCAAGATGTTGGGGTGTATCGGCTTCTGATGTTCACCTGTGTCTTCTCAGCTAGCAGCAGAAATGTACTTGATATGGAGGCAGTGATAAAGTCGGCCGGGGTGCCGAGTCATCAGGTGTGTGTGTGTACAGTTGACAACAAAAAATTATCTTGTCTTACCACATGCTGTAGACAGGGCATTATTCGCCTGGTTTATCATGTTTCATTATCCGTCATTTACTCGTAACAATGGAGCGTTTTCCCAACAGGAGTTCCCAGACAACCAAGTTTGTTTCTAATTCTACCACAGTGATGCTTCTCCGTTCATGGTCTATTTTATTAATTTCGGAAGTCTGTCTGTGGTCCATTTCTGTAACGGCATGGAAACCTATGTTCAAAGTTCCCTATATTTCACCTGCCAGGCTGCCACTCTCCACTGAACATGCGTAGGGGGCCTGATTAAGGGTTTAGCTCCCCTTCTGATCCCAACCACTCCCTTTTATTTCAGAGGAGGTACTGCACCAAGCTGTGGAAGACATTCACGGATTGCTTCAACTGTCTGCCCATCGCTGCCATCATAGACGAGAAAATCTTCTGCTGCCACGGAGGCCTGAGTCCCGACCTACGGAGTATGGAACAGATCAGTTGCATCATGAGGCCCACTGATGTCCCTGATACTGGCCTACTGTGTGACCTGCTATGGAGTGACCCGGACAATGACGTGTCGGGTTGGGGTGAAAATGACCGGGGTGTGTCCTTCACCTTTGGGTCTGATGTTGTCACCAAATTCCTTAACAGACACGATCTTGACCTCATCTGTCGGGCTCACCAGGTGGTGGAGGATGGATACGAGTTCTTTGCAAAGAGGCAACTGGTGACAATTTTCTCTGCCCCCAACTACTGTGGAGAGTTTGACAACGCTGGGGGAATGATGTCTATTGATGAGGATCTCCTCTGCTCCTTCCAGATCATCAAGCCCTCTGAGAAGAAGGCGAAGCATCAGTACACGGCACTGAAGCAGCGTCGCCCCCCCCCCCTGCAAGCCAACAGGAGCAACAACAGCATAAGAAGTAGCACACGGAAAGCCGGAGGTATGCGTGAGTGGAGGGACGGTGGAAGGGAACAACAGCTTGGTGCAGTACCTCCTCTGACATTCATCAAAAAAGCCGTAAATTCTATTGATGGAGGCACACTCATGGTTGCCACGGAGAAGGAAGAAGTTCTCTGGATACTTGATCTTGTAGGCAAGGAGGAGGCAGATGGTCTCAAGGGACTGTTTGCCTCGATCCACGTAGTCTCCAAGGAATAAATAGTTAGCCTCAGGAGGGAAGGATCCATTCTCAAATAGTCTGAGAAGGTCAGTGTACTGTCCGTGTATGTCACCACAGATCTTAATAGGGGCTTCCAACTCAAGCAAGATAGGCTGTTGAAGGAAGATCTCTCTGGACTTGAGACAGAGACCTCGCACCTCTGCCTCTGTCATCTGTACCCTCTTCCCGGGCCGGCATCCTCGCACTTCCAATAGGCGAGAAATTGAGTTATCAACATCCAGTTTCATTTCGGCCATCTTGCAAGATTCTGCCACAGGGTCCGGTTCCTCGCACTTGACCTTGGCTGTCACAGAATAATGATCCACTGACTCCTTCCAGATCAAGCCCTCGGAGAAGGCGGCGAAGCATCAGTACACGGCACTGAAGCAGCGTCGCCCCCCCCCCCCCCCTGCAAGCCAACAGGAGCAACAACAGCGTAAGAAGTAGCACACGGAAAGCCGGAGGGATGTGTGAACTTTTGTGGCTGGAATTATATTAACATGAATACATTTAGAACTGTATCAAATGAAGTAACTATATGTATGTGGATAGAGGTTCATGGTGTCTCAAAGACCAGAATGATCACCATACCAAACCAGTGGTACTTTGTTTGGACTCTGCCAGTTGGGAGGGTGTAGTGTTTTGCTAGGCGACAAGGAATAGTGTTGGTGCAGTGAGAAACAATTGACCGGCAGACACAAGGCACAGAGGACATATTATTCCTGATCCTCGGTAATATAGTGGAAACCTGTGATAGGCGGTCTTTGTATAAGTGTCTTGTTGCTTGTTGTGTACCCCATTTGAAGGCCCAGTTGTCGCAATAAAAGGTATGTCAAATACTTCATATAATTGTGACTCAATTTTCATCGAATGTTCTTGTTCTTAATTATTATTAAATTATGTTCATATTGTTGATTCATTGTCAGTGGTGTATTGTTTGACTTTAAAGCTCTCAAAGATATTAGTACATTGTTTGTATTGTTTCAGTTCACGCTACAAATAAACAACGATTACAGCAGTAGGATTTCTTTGTGTATATCCTGGGCTGGGGCAGCAATAGGGGGTTTGTGGTCAAGACTTTAAGGGTTTGTTCTTCCCCTCTGACCTGAATCGATACTTTTCCTCTCTTTATTTGTCTCTTCTATGTTCTATCCTTTTTTCTTTCATTACCTCACTCATTCTACAGGATCTCCCTTTCCGCTCTTCAGTTCATTTAATTTTCATTCGTGCTTGCTGTCCCTCATCTGTCTCCTTCCTTGTGACTGGCGGCTGGCCCAACTTACTTCTTTCTTCTCCTTTTCATTCATTCAGTCTTCCCTACACAGTCCGGTTTTCTCTCAACTTTTCCTGCAATAGGGTTAACTCTCATAAACTCTCACACCGACATTCCTGATGGAACTGCCTGTGGTTGCCATGAAAAAGTGGCCCGTGTGCAGTTGTTGCCAGCATCCCACCACAGTCCACTGAACATGCGTAGGGGGCCTAATTAAGGGTTTAGCTCCCCTTCGGATCCCAACCACTCCCTTTTATTTGCATTTCTTCATGACATCTTGCAGTCCCTCAATGACACAAAAATTAGACAAGTTGACGCCATAGTATTAGACTTTGCCAAAGCCTTCGACAAAGTCCCTCACCAAAGACTACTACACAAGCTAGAATTCTATGACATAGCCTACAGGGACAACTTCTTCACTGGATTAGAACGTTCTTGACTACCAGAAAGCAACGCGTAGTAATTAACGGTAGTCAGTCTCCACCTGTTCCTGTGACCTCTGGGGTCTGGGACACACACACTAACAGTAATATCAATGAATTAGAGTTCATACAAAATGTAACTCCAAGATGGGCCAGACGTAATTTCAGACACACTAAATCAGTCACTTTGCTTAAACAAGACACAAAACTAGACCCATTGACAACACGAAGACAGATACAGACAACAGATGATATACAAAATCACAAACAAGTTAGTTGGCATAGACAAAGACACATATCTACACCCTACAAGTATAGGATCCACTAGAGGCAGTCACAACTTAAAATACCATACATACCAGACAAGCACCGATATATTTAGGCACTCATTCTTTCCCCGCAGCATCCAAAAGTGGAATCATCTCCCATCTCACGTAGTTAATAGCCCCACTCTTGACACGTTTAGAAATAGGATCACCAATCATTACCTCCCCAATCCTAATCCTCAGCCCTCAGTCCCTGACCCAATCCACCCTTATCCCACGGTCGAGTACTAACTCGACCGTGCCTTATCCTAACTCCCTTCCTAATCCTCCCCTGGATCCTTAAATCCCCCGCACAACCCCTGCATATTATGCTACCCATGAGCGGGCCTCTGCGGGACCCACAACTTGAACTTGATTTATCCTTTCTTAGATTTTGTTCGTGTCATCTGTCCCTCCTTTCCTTTTATTTTCTTCTTGTCATTTGTCCCTCCTTTCTTAGATTTTCTTCATGTTTGCTGTCCCACTTCCGTATCACCGGCAAGGACATTAATTACCCTAGTTATATTATATACATTATGAACAAGAAATGAAAGCAATGTATAGGGGCCGACTTTGACCTTTGAGCCGAGTGTACTGAGTACGTGTGGACCCAAAACATTATATAGCAGCCGACACAACAACAGCTGATTACTACTGGCAAACAACATTGAATTCTTTTATATTTCATTACTTTACATGTACACACTGCTTGGAAATAATAAGTACATGCAATAGGACCAACATTACATCATTATTCGAGAGAGAGAGAGAGTCAAGCTGGTAAGAGAGAAGTGAGAATGTTTGGATAAGTGAGATAAAGGATAGGAATGGTTACTATTTAGACAGGAAATAACAAAAATGATAAATAATGCAAAAGAAACATTTATTCACATCTCTTTTACAGTGCTTTGTCAACTGCTGTTCGTACTTTTTACAGAATTTTATGTATATTGCCACAGAACTTGTCAAAGGAAAATGTCGGGTTATATGAAAAGTACCCAGATATTTTTTTCTAAGTTGCCACAATGTAATTTTAGAATTTTTATTTTTGTTATGTTTTACCATTGAACTTTTCTTGGTAACTCTTGTAGGGAAATGCGGTAAATATTGAATGAATTACCGTTATTGTGTACGGTTTTTCTACCTTCATTACCCACTATTTTAGACCATTCTAAGACTATTTTCGGTAAATATTGAATGAATTACCGTTATTGCATACCGTTTTTCTACCTTCATAACCCACTAATTTCGACCATTCTAAGACAATTTTCTTCTATGGCATTTCCTCCGCAAATGCCCCTTTTCCAAGATAGGGCATATTCAAATGGGGCATTTTGAAATTAGCCTGACCTTACCTGACCTTACCTAACCTAACCTAACCTAGACCGCATCAGACTACCGGGACCTAACCTGGGCAAACTACCGGGAAATAATCGTGATAAAGTACAATAAATGACTGGGGTAAAATACTGGGACCCAGCCGGATCTGGCAACACTGCTGCAAAACGGTAATTCTTTCAATAAATACCCTATTTTCTTCTATGGCATTTTCTCCGCAAATGCCCCATTTCCAAAATAGGGCATATTCAAATGGGGCATTTTGAAATTAGCCTGACCTTACCTGACCTGACCTAACCTAGACCGCATCAGACTACCGGGACCTAACCTGGGCAAACTACCGGAACCTAACCTGGGCAAACTACTGGGAAATAATCGTGATAAAATGCAATAAATGACTGGGGCAAAATACTGGGACCCAGCCGGATCTGGCAACACTGCTGCAAAACGGTAATTCTTTCAATAAATACCGGAAATGCTTGCTATTTTTATTTTATTTTTAGTTCTCTGGCACTAGACTGACTAGAGCCTTCCAACCCCTTAAAAAAATTGGGAAATGAAGTATTGATGATAGGTCAATATTATCGGTAAATATTGAAAGAATTACCGTTACTGCGTATGGTTTTTCTACCTTCATTACCCACTTATTTAGACCATTCTAAGATTATTTTCTTCTATGGCATTTCCTCCGCAAATGCCCCATTTCCAAGATAGGGCATATTCAAATGGGGCATTTTGAAATTAGCCTGACCTGACCTGACCTGACTTGACTTAACCTAGACCACAGCAGACTACCGGGACCTAACCTGGGCAAACTACCGGGAAATAACCGTGGTAAAGTACAGGAAATGACCGGGGCAAAATACTGGGACCTAGCCGGATCTGGCAACACTGCTACATACCGGTAATTCTTTCAATAAATACCGTATTATCATGATGGTACAGTAAAAACTCATATTTACAGGAGAGGAGGATGACGAGGGGGTAGGTGGCAATGCTTCAGCAATAGGATGGTGAGTATCACTTTGCATCTTTACAGTTTGAAGTCAATTTGGTATTTTTCTAGACTATTGCCATTTACTATTACAATGTTTTTACCTTCTTTACCCACTTATACAGTATATATATACTATTCTAAGACACTTTTTTTCTATGACATTTTCTTCAGAAATGCCCCATTTCCAAGATAGGGCATATTCAAATGGGGCATTTTAGAATTAGCCTGACCTTAACTGACCTTACCTAACCTAACTTACAGTAGACTGCAGCAGACTACCGGGACCTAACCTGGGCAAACTACCGGGACCTAACCTTGTCAGACTACCGGGAACTAACCTGGTCAGACTACCGGGAACTAACCGTGGTAATGTACCAGGACCTGACCGGGGCAAAACACAGGGACCTAGCCGGATCTGGCAACACTGCTACAAAACTGCAATAGTCTAGATAAATACAGTCAAGTTTAATAAAGTTATTATTACTGTAATTGCTTTGGCCTAAATAATTTTCTGGCAGACAAATATAATCATTGGGCGTATTCAAGAACGTTCGTGGTGTTGACGATGGCGCGGTACGGTACTGGTGCGACGGCTCTGTTGTTTGTCCATGGAGCCATCGTACCGGTGCCACGCCATTGTATGCACCACAAACGTTCTTGAATATTATGATTCCGTGTGTTATGATTGACAGGGGTTCAGCATAGTGAGACAGGAGGCAGGGGGTGGTTTGCCTCCCTCCCTGGCTGGTGTCCTGCCCTCACAACCTGACCAGTCATCACCCCAGACCAACACCATGGTTGAGCCGCCACTAGCTGCCTGCCCAGCTCCAGAAGATGACCACAGCCGAGAGTTTATCTGTGGGTGGGGTGCTGCCTTTATCAATATCACCGTTACCTTTCCCATTAACAAAGTCATGTTCCGTCAGGTGAGTCTCTCGTTCATAATCATAAAGCATCTTAAAGTTTGCATTTATTGTTAACAGTTTTCTTGCTGTTCTGATGTTGCCGTAGTGTTTTATTTTCACTTTTAAACAACTTTACATGTTCCAAGTCTTGAAATTGGATTCCAAAGCAGTGATTGTTAGAAGTGACGAAGAACCATTTCTTAGTACAGTATCCAATAAATCAAGTGAAAAATGAAATAGCAAGGAATCGGGTATGGAGTACTGACCTTAGTCAGTAAAGTTGGAGGAATTTTTTTTGGCCTCCATTTATCTTTTCGATTATCCTCGTGTGTCTTGGAACAAGTTATCCCAAAAGTTATGAACTGATTTTCACAAAATTTCATGGACAGATAGGATATGCACCAAGGAAGAAGTGATTAAAAATATAAGGTGATTTGAAGCCATCAGGCAAGGGTATGAGCATACGTCTATGGGCAGAGTTACTCATATCACCCTCATTATTACTGATAATTTTTAAAGTTGTGAAAGTGCGCTGCCACTAACATTTCACGCTCATTCTTAACAAAAAAATTATGGTTATGTCATCACCATTTGTATACAGATGCTCCATGGGATATCAACCACAAAGGCCATGGGTCAGTTACGGCGAGAAGGACTGAAGAACCTATACCGTGGAATCCTGCCACCCCTCTGTCAAAAGACCATATCTACCTCCATCATGTTTGGAATGTTTGATCAATACAAGAGGATGCTCCGCCGCCTTCACCCACCGTTATCAGATAGTAAGAATGTTTTTATATTTACTTTTCATGATTAATTTACACATAAGGTATCAAGGGTGCATGTACAATCTCCTTAATGAGTCCTGTTACTCCCTGCCATCCCTCTCTGGTTATATAGCAACAACGCACTCCATCTATGTTCGGGTTTGAAATCATGCAAAACTAATCACAAAGGACTTGGAAGACACCCATATGACCATTTGAAATATGCTTGTGTTGACTCAGGAACAACGATGGCTGTGGCGGCAACACTAGCGGGCTGCACCGAGGCTCTGCTGTGTCCCTTTGAGCGGATCCAAACTGTGCTTCAGGATAAGAAGTTCCATGGAAAGTACAAGTGAGAGCTACATCAACCTTGTAACCATGCTCTGAGATATTCAATCTTTCAACATAAGAACCAAAACCTTGTTCCCTCATGGAAACTAACAGCAGTTACTTCTCCACGCCATTTGGCAAGGCTTTACTGGGAACATGCCTTTCCATTCCAAATTGGCTATTAAATTTTAACCCTAGGAGAACCCCCAGAGGGGGTTTGTGTAGCTGTACCATGTGTTGTGCTAGTAGGAAGGTACTGTATTCTTGGGTAGATATATAAGCAGGTATGGTTTGGACATTGTTTTCTTTGGTGGCAGTTGTAAAACTGACCCTGAACTGCATTTGGAGAGACAGTGGGTTTAGAGGAATTGTATGGGGGGGGGGGGGGGGATAATGAAACTCCTTTAGTCTCCAAGATTCTTATAAGTTAACAGCTCATTGTAGTTAGGCCCCCTTTATTTGTTGTACTGTATATTTTTATTACTTGATAGTCATTTCTGCATTGGAATTGACATTCAGTCATTTATGTATTGCAGGAACAGTTTGCACATAAGCCGGGAGCTGTGGCAGTACGGGGTGCGAGAGTACTACCGAGGAATGGTAGCCATTCTCATCCGTAATGGGCCAAGTAATATCCTTTTCTTTGGTCTTCGCACACCGCTGAAAAACGCCCTACCAGACCCCCAGCATCTCTGGTGGGGACATATCCTCACAGACTTTGTCTCGGGAGCATTTCTCGGTGCCTTCATCTCAACCTTAATGTACCCAGTCAATGTCATTAAAACTCACCAGCAGTGTCAGGTGGGTCACACATTTTACATTGCCTTATACCAGATGGTCTTGAATATACTTTGTTACTTTAGATAGAATTGATATGGAATCCCTGCAGTCTGCTATCTTCAAGGAACTGGCCTTAATGAATGTGAAGTCCCAAATGATTTTCTGCATTTATTCCAATATAACGTGACATTCAGGAACTGTACCTGTAAAAAGTGGTGTTTCAGTTGTATAGTAAATCACAAACTACTGTCATTTTCAAATTGTAAGCAATGTACAGTCATGGATTAAAATTCACCTAATATTTCTGCAATATACTTACTGCAGGTTAAAAAAAGGTTTGTGAGTTTGAAAATTTATTAACTGAGAGACAGCAGAAAATTATATCTGCTCTGTCAGAGTAGGCTACTGTGTTACGAGTTGACATCACCAGAGGGTAGACTTTTGCGTCTTGTGAAGGACCTCCATTTAACAAGTAATATCATGTGGAATTCAGCCAAAGAACTATGCTAAAATCATAGCCTGTTATTTATTAGAGTTTAATATACTTCCCAGGTTCTTTCTTTAATGACATATTCACACATGTTGGCTTTTCTTTGCTAGGTTGGTGGGCCTTTTCAGTCCATGCATCAGACTTTCTGGTATCTCTACCGGAGCCGTGGCAGTCAACTGAGAAGGCTATTCAGCGGAGCACACGTTAACTACACCCGAGCTCTAATGTCGTGGGGAATCATCAATGCATCATATGAGGCTCTACAGAAGCTTCTTTATAGCTAGCGCAATGGTTACACCAACACAACCACATACCATAATAGTAAGTCCCATTGAAGGGGTTAATAGGTTGTTGGGGAGTTGGCAATGACTTCTTCATTCACACTGTGCCACTTAACAGACTACACATACTGAGATATAGGTAGCTTTTTGTGTGGCAGAGTTTAGAGGAGTCAGGAGCCTCCAGTTCATTGAGAAGATTTCGTCATATTAAGGCATTTATAAGGTGAAGAATACAGACTTTCTGTATAAAGCATAAGTGTCATATGGCCTTCATTATTAGGTACAGTTGGCCACAGGAATTCTTACGCAGGCTATATGGAAACAGAGGTCATTATTCTGGAAGTACTGCAGTGAATGGTCTACCAAGTGACTCTGTGATTAGCAAAACAACAAACCTAATAATAAAGTTGTATTACAGTCACGTAGTCTTACATTTTTTATATGTTGTAAACCCTCGAAAACAACGGCTTGTATACGAATTCCTGCGGCCAATAGTACAATACTACAACTTCATTCATTCATTCATTCACTACAAATAAAATCAGGTACCATACTACACAGTCCAGGTCTTTACATGAGGGAGATTACAAATAACCAGCTTTGAAGAACTGTGAAGTATTAATTTAACTTTGAACATATTACTCAATATATATCAGGTTGTGGGCTACTTTTTGACATGCATTATAAGTAAAGCAGTTGGTGTGTCTATTAAGAGTTTATTTATTGCCTTAATTATATATTTTTTTATTATTATTACTGCATTCCTTATCAACTGGTAACGACAAACAGCCTCCACTCTGCCCTATCAAAACTCGTCATAGTCTGAGCATCACAAAATGTAATAGTGGATGAAGATAATGTGGGTTGTTAACAGGCTGCTTCTAGCATGGTGATAAAATTATATGAAGGTACAATACTGTATTTCGCTAGCACAAATGTTGATATTAGTTCTGGGGTACTGATGCAGTATGTGTTTTGAAACTGACAATCCCTGTACACAAATTGTAGCTCACAACTCTACTTATTCAGACTCGGAGAAGAAAACATCATTAATGAACTGTCACTGTTTTAAGCAGGGGAACAGATTGATGTCGAGGTACCGTATTGCTTTCACCTCGCAACCAAATGGTCACAAAATTTTATTGTCCCAGCCTTTAACTATATGGTCAGTATTTATATTGGCATTGCTTTGTGGTTTCATTACAATATTTGTTTTGTGTTTCCAGCATGTGAATGGGTAAAAGATGGCTCTTAGTGACCAATTCTTACACATACCTGTACCAAGTTATTATCACCAATTCTGTCAAGTCTTCCAGTCATGTGCTTGTTTGTGGTTTGTGACTTCTGTGTAAGCTGCCTTCAACAGGAACTCTGAAGCTTGTATGAAACTGGAGGTAGGTCTATGTGGTGGAAACAAAAGTGCTTGTACTGATTCAGTAAACCCATGTTATACAAGTGGGTTTGGGAAGTGAAATATATACAGTATTCACAAACAAGTCAAGCAGCTCAAACTGCTATTACTATGGACCAATGAATCCAAAACACCAGTTGACAGAAATAGGCATATGTGCAAGCTGTTTCAGATTCACTGGTAGTACATGGTACTATCACCCCCAGCCTTTGGGAGGGATAGTACCATGTGTTATGTTCTGTGAACAAACCGATATCTTAACCAAACGTAAAATTGAGGATGAAAGGAAATAAATTTCTAGTGGCATGCAATGAGACTTATAATTATTGAACTACTGAATAACACAAATAGGACAATCAGTGTACAAACAAATTGCTTCTCAGTGAATAGTGAGAGGGATTTATTGTTATTTTGCATGCATTAATAAAACTGCATGTAATATGTTGAAACTATGTGATGGGGGTTTTCTGCAATATAGGTAGATAATATACATATACCATACAAAACTGTATATGTTGCTGATTCATGCATTTTTCATCATTTATGAAAAACCCATGATACAGTTGGTTCATCATTACTGCCAAATATCCCAGTCCTTTCCTCTCACAGTGGTTAATGTCAGAATGTCTATTGTACAGTATACTTAAATATTGCATTTAAGCCACTACAGGTAGTTTTCATTACGGGGAGAACCTCTTGACAATAAATTGAAGGGCTTCTGATTCCTTCAAATTATCCCAGGAAACAAATCACCTCAGTGTCATTGTTAGGGATCTTTGTTTCATGAAATAGTTTGAAAGATTCAGTAGAGCCCAGTTTCACATCAAAAGGTTTTTTCCTTGAGTCCATATGGCAACCTCAGATTTGAAATAAGGCCTGTCAAGCAACAACCAAACCAAGCACTGAGAATGACCCAAGCTACAAAGGGAATGCTAACATTAATTTTGTACTCCATCACGTAAAACATTATCCATTATCCAGTATGTTTTATTTAGACTGGAGCTTCTACACTAGCTTGTTGCTTTATTTATAGTAATTATTAGGTCCTTCTGAAGCACCTCACTTCATGATTTACTTTGTGTTTCCCAGTATATTCATAACCATCCTCACTCAGTTGGTAAATGATGGTCAGTCATCAGTTCACCATTTCACGTGGCCCCAGTTGCTAGGCAGTAACAGGTAATAATTGCCTAGTACTGTACTAGTATTAGGTTCCCATTTCTGGCTGGACATTGGGTTCCTGACAAAATGAACTGGAGAAACATTAATAGTAACGTGTGGATCAATCAACAAAGCTCACAATTATTAAAGTACTGTACAGTACAGTGAATCAAATGTTACCTCACCTGCACTCTTGCCACTGGTGCTGATTATACCTAATGTGTCAGTTTCTCACTATGCCAGCATGGGAAACTGAGGCGAGATTTGGCCTTGCATAGTTAGCATTTCCTTTTTGATCAGGTCGTTCTTGCTTCTCATCTATGTGCAAAGTTATGCCTTCTATCTGATGCTTCTCAAACTACCAATAATATCTGCCCTCAACATGTATTTATTTTTAATATAATGTATATAGGAAACAGCAAGGATGTGATGAGATTGGTACAACAATAAAGGGTTTTACAGTGTGGTTATATTATGGTTCTTCCCGTTTCTTATGAGAAAAAAGTGTCATGATGTTGGTGAATTGGAGAATAAAAATTTGTACAGCCTGTGTCTAGAAACAAACTATAGTACAATACTGTATTAAATTATAGGCAATATTGTTTTATAATATTCTTCTAAGTCATGGCATATTGTACTGTATATATTATATAAGAATAGTTCTGGCCATTTAATTGATGAAAGGAAATTGCCACCCCATAAAGGAATAGGAATATATGTACCATCACTAACCAACCCCAGCCACTCCCTTTCAGTTTTTCAACTGTCACCTTCTGGTGCTATATGACCTCGCTGTTACGATGCCTAATTAATCCATCACCAACCAAAGTGCTGTCCCCTTATTTGCCAAGTCACGAATCACATATGGTTACGTAAACTTCACAGGCCCATAGACTTGAGCACCAGAGAAATTCTTTAATTTACCCTTGGATATTGTAATGCAGTTTGGTTAATTCTCCATCAAACAATAGCCATACAGTATTAGCAAACCACTAGAAACCATTGCCCAGTGAGGTTGACTTTTTTTTTTTTTTTTACCTCAACCTCGGGGCTGTAGGCTCTTGCGAAGCCCCGTAGACTTGAGCACCAGAGAAATTCTTTAATTTACCCTTGGATATTGTAATGCAGTTTGGTTAATTCTCCATCAAACAATAGCCATACAGTATTAGCAAACCACTAGAAACCATTGCCCAGTGAGGTTGACTTTTTTTTTTTTTTTTACCTCAACCTCGGGGCTGTAGGCTCTTGCGAAGCCCCGAGATTACTGGGTGTCGCACCAGATGAGACAATGGAGCTTCGTGGTGATGTTGGTACAGTTGCTTCTCTTCTGTCCCATTAGATGACGACACCTTATTTATACACGTCACTATCAGGGGAGAGCAGCTACACAGTCACTCACATCTTGGAATATAGTCGGGCATCTTCTATGTTGTGAGTTGACAATGTAGGGGGTATTTTCTTGATGTGTCGGCGTAGCCAGGATAATTGACGAACAGCTGGACCCAGTTCACCTCGGAAAAATCCCAGACGTTTTCTCGTGGATTCGAACCCGTGTCCTTGACATTCGCAGTCCGTCTCTTTATCCACCCTGCCACCAATTACTTTGAATTCCAGTCAACCCCACAGGGCAAGAACAAAGATTGTTGTAGGATCTAGTCACTTCCAAGCGGAGTTGCTCTGGGTGCAATTTCATTGATAATGTAAAGTTGCTAGTGAGACTGCTCAACTTTGCTTCCTAGTGGAATTGACAAGATCAGTGACATTAATTAAATTATTGCCCACGTTGGTTATATGCCAGTCCATACCAGGATATAAGTTGGGAGCCCCTGATGAAAAATGGCCTCGGAGATAACTGATACAAAGTGTGATTCTGGAAATAATATCACAGGAGTAAATTACGATTTGTTCATGTTACTCTATCTTATGAACACAACCAGGGGACCATCAGTCACTAGAACTCGTAGCTAGGCTATGGCCGCCATGGTGTAGAATTATTTCTTTAGTTGTTTGTTAGTGTTACTTCACCATGTTTAATAATATTTTTATACCTCTTGAAATGTGAATAAAAGTTTTGTACACTGGTTGTCAATATTTCTGTCCTGATCAAAAGCACAACATGAATCTCTACCAACCTAGTACAGTAACCCACTCCTCCCAAATCACTTCAGTTGGTAGAGATTCATATTGTGCCTCTGATTAAAACACAATTATTGACCCCCAGTGTACCAGAGGGTGAGTTTGGTGGTCACAGTATGCTCGCGGGCAGGGGAAGGAATGGGGACTTCTGGTGGGAAGGGACTCTACAAGGGATTCGGGAATGGGTTTTTGGACCTGGATAAGCCTACAGGTTTTCAGAGAGGGAAGAGAGGGTTGATGACTGGGAGTTATGAAGTATTTGTAAAAGAGACGAAAGGTTGAGCAAAAGTAAGGAATAAAGGTCTGAGTGAGGTGAAGGAAGTAAGGGAGGGGCAGAAAGAGGGATTCGGATGCAGTGGATGGTACAGTATAGGTAACTCACCTGGTAGGGCCACTGATCACATGCGAAGCCAAGGATCAAGCAGCCCAGTTGGATAAAATGACACGCCAGTCAAGATTGACGTTTGATTAACATGACATAAGTATTACAGGACTGACTGGTTGAGTGTGTCGAACATGAAATAGTTGGGTAATATAACAATGGTAAATATTGATTATACTACAAGAATTTATTGTAGTGTACTGCAATATGCTTAGGACACTCTATAATATTATGTAAAGCAGTTTATAGCAGGAATAGATTATCATGGAGGGTGTGAGCTAATTTTGATTTAAATTTTGAGATGGTTGGGGCATTTACTACATCATCGGGGAGGGAGTTCCAGTGCTGAATGACTCTGTGAAAAGAATTGTCTACGTGCTTCTGTTTCTGCTCTAAGAACAAAAATTTTAATGTTATGGCCTCTTGTCCCAAGCTGTGGTGACATAATAAATAAATCCAAGAGTTTGATGGGTGATAAATCATGGAAATAGAAGAGACGGATGTAGGGGGATGAAAGAGGAGGGGCACAGACTTTCGGAAATCAATCTGCCTGTGTGGAAAAGTGGTAGTTCAGTACTTCCGAACTGAAAAGACATATGTAGTATGAGAAATGACAGGCTGACAGCTCTTGAGTTGATGGTTCGAGTCACGCTCGAAAGCATACACTCCTGTGGTGGATTTTATGAAGACTGACTTTAATATATCACTTAATAACTATTAGTGTAATGTGTTTAGCTAATAATAAGTTAGCATAATTTAATATTACATTTAGCATATTTTGGGCGTAGTTAGCATATTTTTACAGCAAGTCTAGCATAAATTCATCCTGACGATTTGGTAACACTGCTCGGAGCAAAGCAGCCATTTTAACCTCACATTCAGAGACGAGACAAGGTGTACGTGACGACTGACCTCTTACTGCTGCTCTTCACCTCCCACGCAGGACCAAAGACCAGCAGACCGTCATGCAGCTCACTCACACCTCACTATAACTGTATAGCCCTGGTATCTCCTTCATCTATAGATAAGTAATGGTGGTGACTTACCTTTTTTTTTTTTTATTAAAATCCGGTAAATATTGAAAGAATTACCGTTATTGCGTACCGTTTTGGTATTTATTGAAAGAATTACCATTTTGTAGCAGTGTTGCCAGATCCGGCTGGGTCCCAGTATTTTACCCCTGTCATTTATTGTACTTTATCACGATTATTTCCCGGTAGTTTGCCCAGGTTAGGTCACGGTGGTTTGCCCAGGTTAGGTCCCGGTAGTCTGATGCGGTCTAGGTTAGGTCAGGTCAGGTAAGGTCAGGCTAATTTCAAAATGCCCCATTTGAATATGCCCTATCTTGGAAATGGGGCATTTGCGGAGAAAATGCCATAGAAGAAAATAGTCTTAGAATGGTCTAAATAAGTGGGTAATGAAGGTAGAAAAAACGTACGCAATAACGGTAATTCATTCAATATTTACCACGGTTTTTCTACCTTTATTACCCACTTATTTAGACAATCCTAACACTATTTTCTTCTATGGCATTTCCTCCTCAAGTGCCCCATTTCCAAGATAGGACATATTCAAATGTGGCATTTTGAAATTAGCCTGACCTTACCTAACCTAACCTAGACCACAGCAGACTACCGGGACCTGACCTAACATGGGCAGACTACCGGGACCTAACTTAGCCTGGGCAAACTACCGGGAAATAACCGTGGTAAAGTACAGGAAATGACCGGGGCAAAGTACTGGGCCCTAGCCGGATCTGGCAACACTGATACAAAATGGCTATTCTTTCAATAAATACCTAAAATCCTAATAGAAAGATCGGGAGACGAGACCGGCACCAGTAATTGCTCTCTATGTATGTCATTGGTCTCCCATTCAAAACAAGTCGGTTCCCGTCACTAAGTAGGTTCTCTATAGTCGGATTCAAATATGAAGCTAGTTTGGGCGGTAACCTTCTTACTCTACAATGTTGCCTTGTCTCTACTCTGCTTGGGTCAGGGTGTGAGAGTTACTGTACCCCTGGGATTTGACGTCAAAGACAGGTGGGGCGATTTAAAGTTCATCTCGGAAGTGTTGTCAGTGTTGGAAATTATTTTTTATATTTCTTTGTTACTGTAATATGAAAAAAACGAACACACACAACTATACATAATTAATTATATACAAATACTTAAAAAAACAATGTTCAATAGTACATATCTGACATATAAAGTATATAATACATAAAGTATTTATGAGTATGTGTTCATGAATGAACATCTCAGGTGTTGGACCGCACCTATAGACATCCTCCCTCCCCCCCTCTGTCACCCTCTTTCTCATAATCAGGGGGTAGTGACCTGAGACCCTGGAGGGGTGACCTGCCCACCTTCACCACAGATATGACAACAACGCAGAGTAGTACACTGTTGTCATGTGTATTGGAATCACTTCCATACATAAATGACTGTTGTTATCCTAAATATCAACACATTTACAACATCATATAATCAAGGTTTATCATATATAATAATTGTTTGAAGATTTGAAGACTATTTCAAATACTATATAACGAAGGTATGAAATATTGTATGCTTTGTTTGTGTTAAATGGTAACACTGTTGGGTGAGGAAGTCCCGTAGGGTCCCCGCCCAAACTAGCTTCATATTTGAATCCGACTATAGTCACATATACAATAATCATTATCCTGGGTACAGTTAATTAATCCTCTCGGATTTGTGGGTCTTGTTGAATTTCTAATCTGTTCGTGTTAAGGGACTCTGTGATGTAGTCAGATAATTGGAGGTAATTGAATCCTTCAAATAATGCCACGGAACACCACCTATATGGAAGGAGCTTGTTTCGTGGTATAGACAGGAGGAATCAGAAGCCTCCAATTATCATACACGATCACAGGGTTCGTGTTAACGCTTCAACAACAACCACCACTGAGAACTCCTGCCACATTGTTCTGACATACAACTATTGTATTTGTTACTTGTTGAAGGGAAGCATAGTCAAGGACCCCCATGATGATGTTAGAAAATTGTAGGTTAGCGAGTCCTTCAAACATTGCCACGAAACACCACCGACATTGAAGTAGCTGGTTTCGTGGCATGGTCAGGAGAAATCAGGTCTCATATACGATCACAGGGTCCTTTAAAGGGGTAGTATACATTTGATACGTTGGAATGTCTTGGTTCCTCCAAAGTATGTCGCATAACAGGACCAATGGATACATATAATGGTATTTTGTTGCTTGGAATATAGTTGTGAGGAATCAGTTGCTCCAGATTAATATTTTGATTCAAGCTTCTGTCTGCCTTGCTTCAAAAACTGACGTTATTATAAATTAAGGAGATTATCATTAGACTCGTATACTATGAATGCAATTACGAGTTTTTTCTTTACGATAAGTAATACAAACGTGCAATGTCCAAATGCATGACCCCCTGGATAAATACCACTGTTGCCAAACCTTATGTAGCGGGGAAGTGTATTGTTGCTCACTCCTGTAACTTTATTGGGGGACTAAAGGGGAGATGATGATGTTGGGGAATTGAAAAGTCTCTTGATTCCTCCAAACTATGTCTATCAATCCGAGGACCCCAGCCCCATGAATCCAACCTGAAGATAAGGAAGGTTGGATTCATGGGGCTGGGGTCCTCGGAGAGAGAAAGATGAGCAGTTAGCTTAATAAAAAACATATTAGCCCTACTCTTGAAGTTAGGAAGAATCGGAGACCTCCCATCTACTAACAAGAAAATTTCACCTAAGGACCCTGTGATCGTGTATGAGAATTGGAGACTTCTGATTCCTCCTGACTATGCCACGAAACACCACCTACATGGAAGGAGTGTGTTTCATGGTATAGTCAGGAGGAATTATGGTATAGAGGTGTGGAGCTTGTTAATTATGGTCTAGATATAACTACAGGAAATAGAGAGAAATAGAATAATTGTGGTATAGAGATGTGGACCTTGTTAATTATGGCCTGGATATACTACAGTTCAATTCACTCAATACTCAGTTGACAATACTGTACCCCTTTACATTCCTTTGTCATTTTGGCCTGGATATACTACAGTTCAATTCACTCAATATTCAGTTGACAATACTGTACCCCTTTACATTCCTTTATCATTTTCATTATTTGTTTAAACCCCTGAGTGTCAATATCACTTTGTATAATATTATTTAATTCCATATATTATTATTATGCCAGAGTAAATATTATAATCAATAATGGTAAATGTCTCCATCACCCCTTTTCTTTGTAGTGTTGTCTTTTTTATAATTGGCTAACTAAAGATTATATGAAGTTAACTAAGAAAAATATACAATAAACAGTGACAGTTAAAGTATTAAGCATCATAATGCCCCTGAAGGCCTGCTGATGCTAGTCCTTATTGTAATATTTATGATGGCAATGAATAAATAAAGTAGAAAATGTCAAGAATACAATATTTGTTTGGTAATGATTTCTGAAACTACTTTTGTAATAATTTTTCCATTTGGTATGAATAACCTAACCCCTGCCTTCCCCCAGTCTATGCTGACCTTCACTATGACAAGCTTACCCCCTAAACCATCTCTTCCACCCGACTCCACAAAGGCCAAGTGAGTTGCATTATATATATTATTGCTGTACTTATTATATTATCATCCTCATCATCTACGTTTAACGTCCCAATTCCCTTACGGGGCTGGACGAGCTATGAGTTTCTCCCACTCCCTGCGGTCATACGCACTTTCTACTCCAATATTCAGCGTTCTCACATCCTCCTCCACACAACGCTTCCAGGTTTTCCTTGGCCTTCCCACTGGTCTTCTCCCTGTTACTTGTAGCTCAAAAGCTCTTCTGATTATATGGCCCTCCCTTCTCTTGACATGCCCAAACCATCTCAGTCTAAACCACCTTAATTAACACATTTAACACATCTGCCACACCATACCTCCTCAACAGCACCTCATTTGATACCCTATCTTCCCATCCACTGTGCCATATATCTTAGCATTCTACAATCGTTTTGCTTCATCTTTCTCTCGGCTTCCTTATTTACTGGCCACGTCTCCGCACCATACAGTAACACTGATCTCACACAAGCACCATACACCTTTGCCCTGCTCCTCAAAGGTATCTTGTTGTTGACCAGCAACCCTGCAATCTCTCTCCACTCTTGCCATGCAGCTGCTATTCTTGTTCTCACTGCAGCCTCCACTCCAGACTCGCAAGACAGCATCTCCCCTAGGTAACAAAACTGATCAACAATCTGTAACTTCCTCCATCCCCCTCCAGTATCACTCTCCCCACCCTCTGCTCTCTCCCACCTCTTTCACATTCTGGACACCTGTAGTTTTCTCCTGCCTGATTCACATTCCTCAACCCAGAACACCTCAAGTGACACCACTTGTTACAACCACTACAAAAAATTGAGTCAACACCCACCCTTCTGCCACAACAGCTACATGAAAATCATCCCCTGTCTTGCCTCTCCATAGGTCCCTTTCCTGTAACCAACACTTGGGTCTTCTCCATATTTATCTTTAAGCCTCTCCTTTCCATTCCACTTTTCCATCTGTTGAACCTATCGACCGCTTCTTCACTCCTTGCCGTTATCACCAGATCATCAGCATATAGCGACTCTCCTCCAGCACCTTCTCCCATATCTTCTTTCCATATTCCAATAGCCTCACTCCCCTGTATTTTCCACAAGACAAAGCATCTCCTTTCCCTATATAAATAGGGATTGTGAAATTCTCACCCCATTCCTCTGACATCTCCTCCTCTTCCTGTACCTGTTTGAACACTTTTTGTCACCCTTCTGATCCCAATGTGTCCAGACACCTTCATTATATCGACTGTCAATCCTGATGGTCCTGGCGCCTTCCCTAGTTTCATTTTATCCATTGCACGTTTGACCTCTTCAGTAACCTCCTCCACTGGCCCTTCTACTTTGTCTACATCATCTATTTCATTAGGGTTTTCCTCATTTAGCAGTTCCTGAAAATACTTCCTCCAACTCTCCTTCACCGCTTGCTCCTCCCCCAAAATGCTTGTGTTTTCATCTTTAACACATCTGGCTCCAACCACATCTTTTCTTTCCTTCCTCATTTGCTTTGCTACTTTGAACATTTTCTTTCTACCTCCTCACTATCAATATTCCTATTCCATTCTTGCCAAGCTGCTTCCTTTGCTTCTGCTACTGCCCTCTTAGCATGTCTTGACTTCTCCCTATAAACTCTCTTCTTCTCTTCTGTTCAGTCCCTTTGCCATTCTTTGAAAGTTTTTTTCTTCTCTGCTATTGCCTGCCTCACTTCTTTGCACCACCACCATGTTTCTCTTTCTCTCCATCTTCACCCATTCGTTTCACCACTAACCTCCCTTGCCTCTATATTCCGTCCGCTCTCAACCTCATCAACTCTCTCGGCTAATTTCTCCTGGAATTCTCTCTGTATGTCAGGGTTTTTGAGTCTCCATACCTTTATCCTCTTTTCCCCTCTCTTCTTTTTCAGTCTCATCATCTTTAGTACCAAATACGCACATAGCAGCCGATGCTGCGTTATACACTCTTCCCCTGGAATCACCTTACAGTTTTGGACCCACGCACCCTCTCCTCTTGACATTATATAGTCTGTGTTGCTGCATCTCCACTCTTAAATGTAATCAGGTGTTCTTCCCTCTTCATAAACCACGTGTTCCAGATCCTCAGGTTTTGTAGCTGACACAGTTGTAGCTTCTGCTTCCCCTTCTTCGTTTCTCTGTTCTATTCCATATCCACATCCACCCATAACCACCTCATATCCCCCATTGTCTCAACCAATGTGTGCATTCATGTCTCCAGCAACTATAACTATATCTCCCCTCGAGACTACTGAGATCCTGTCAGACAGCTTTTCCCAAAACTCTTCTTTCTCCTCATCCGGTCTTCCTTGTTGTGGAGCATACACTGAAAATATATTCAACACCTTTTCACCAACCACCACCTTGATCTTCATCATACGATCATCCCACCTTATCACCTCTATCGCACTTTCCACCCATTCCTCTTTAACTAAAATTCCAACTCCTGCTCTCCCTTCTCCTCCACTCCACCAAAATTTATACTTCTCATTATCACTTCCATAAATTCTTGTACCACCATTCTTATACCTTACTTCCTGTACTGAACACACATCTACCCTACTTATTATATTATACTTATACTGTATTATTATATAAATACTGTATAGTCATACAGATACCTATGGGACAACAACAACTTTCCTTGTGACTAGTTTTATAATATATAGTTGGTAGGGTCAGATTAATTACTTCTCAAACATATTTCACCACCACACACAAATTACTAACTCTTAGTCTGATAGTTTGAGGAAGCTTTTCTAGCACATGCAATGCATGGAGTCTCGGGAAAGCATTGGTGGTCTTAATACTGTAAATTTGATCAGATCGTAGGCCCATTCCTTACAGTCTATATAGCTCTCTGGTAAATCCTAAGATATTTAGTGCTACTTTCCCATTAGTTTTTAATTTCAACCTCAAAGCAGTTACCCTAGATAAGGTTGTAAAAAAAACAAAAAAGTTTTGAAGTGGTATGGTACAGGGTTTTCTCTAATATAATAATAATTGTTGCAGGATTATCCTGCTGTACATTGAACTGTATGATTAAAATAATTTGATAAGCGGTATCAGTATTGGTGACTCCCTATAAGTAGTCATTCCGATCAACTAGATTCTCAATAATCATGTCTCCAGATTCTTCCTCCTGGTTTACATTACAAATCATTATCTTGGGCTTTAACTTCCTTACATTTTTTTATGTCACATCAGAGACAGCCACAAGTTTTTGTGCTGCTTCATCCCTCTTCTTTTCATTCTCAAAATTCATCACAATGTTTCCCTTCTGAGTTAATCTTGTGTCAACTGCTTGTGTACCCTCCAGAGCAACTTCTCTATTTCTATCTACAACCTTCTTCTTCACCACAGTGGCCCAGGTCTGACTTAACCCTGATCACATCACCAAGTTGGTCACGTCTTCCATCCACTAGTTTCTTCACTTAGTCTTGTAAATCAGTCCTCACTTTCTTCATTTCACTAACATCCTTATCAATCAATTCTTTTCAGACCCTTACAGCATATATCACATGACCAGTTAATCAACTTGATAGTATAGCCTTCACACCTTGGAAGTGAACACATTTCAAATGTGCCTAACGAGTACAAGTTTCACAACCAATCCATTTATCCGCCCCACCAGTTGTATCCCCACAAGAATAACACCTGGCCATGATTGGCCAGAGTATTCAACAGCTCTCTATTCAATATCAAGTAAGAAATAGTATACTGCCCAGTTGGCAAGTGTGTATAGAAAGCTTGTATCAAACAAATCTGCTTGCTACGACCACATCCATTCATATCTCTTACTATTTTGAATAGCGAGTATCTGATTGAAGTAAATCAGATTATGTTGCTCAAGCTATTTATTGGGATACTTCCCAGCTAATGAACAGAGGGGAACCATAAAAAGTTTACAAGAATGACCTCAATGTAGATGATTATTGACCATGACTGTATTGTACCTAACAACTAGTGTACTTGGTACAAATAAAGTTTTAAAGACAGTGAATATTTCGTTGTCTAAGTACAGGATACTGTATGCAATAACTTTCCAGTGTAATATAATTGTACAAGACTATGATTGTTCTGATTCTGACACTACTTGACAGGTATGCTTCGGTGCTTTCTCAAGATCGTGGGTTGAAGTTCACACTGGAGACACTCATGGTCTGTGATACCAAAACTTCAGCAACTTACAAGATTACCAATGACTGTAAGTATAATTCAGGACAGTTGGGCCCGGTTCACACGATCAAGTAAACCATTACCAAAAGCAATTCCAATGCAAGTCAGGTAGGTGAATGGCGGGCCTGATTGTATAGGCCTTGCCCGCCAGACCTAAAACTTGTGCTGAATATATCATGTGAATGGGGCCTTTGATGAGGATATCATCAGGAGGCAAAAAAATAACCACTATTTAATAAACAAGATTGCTTTATTTGGGCTCATTGTAATCAGAAGTACATGTCTTTATTGACAACAATCGGTGCCCAACTACCATTGAGATCCCATAGTTGTCATTTATTAATGTCTCAGTATGACTTTACTGCATACTGGTGGAAGAATTACAGCTTCAGCACCTTGTCCCCACGGAAAGTGCAATGCAATGGAGTTCCTAAATAAACAGGTTTGGTTTTCCCACTAACTTTCAGTATTAGGAGAGAAAATCTTTTGATGTCCCTACACAGACCTTCCCTACACAAATGTTCGTATGGCCCCTTCCAATACATTTCAAATAACGGCAGTTTTCTTCCTAAAGGCATATTGTAACTTTCTTTCCCATATGATCCGGAGCCACTCCCTTTTAATATCATATCTCTTTAACCTTTCGTTCTTCAGGATCATAAATTGTTTCCCATAGGGCAGTCATGAAGTAAGATGGGACCTGACTTAGTCCTCAAAACAGTTGTATTGGAACGTTTTTTTTTTAATTAAATTTAAGAAAAAATGCTGTAAAACAGCTTTACAAGCATAACATTCAGTTCAATGAATTATGAGCAATTTAAAATGCTACCAGGGAGAAACCCTATACTATGTTATGGGGTTTTCTATTATTCAGACATTGCTCTCCAATTCACAACAAACAAAAATAATACCCCCTGCAACATTCCATGAAAGAATTTAAGCAGCTTAAAGATCAAAGTTTAATATGTAGGAGGTAATGATAGTTTAGGCAAAACTAATTTGATTTTTTCATCCACAGATACACATCACAGACCTCGGTTTGTAATAGAAGGCACCACAAATACAGATATAACACACACCAAGTCAACTGTCGCCAACAGGAATGCAGAACACTGCTACACACCAAACCTCACCTCACCATAAACAACACATCTATACCACACACATCCAAAATACTTGGCATAACATACAACACATCTATGACATTCAAACAACATATCACGGCCATCAAATGCATGCGAATACTAAAAGACCTCAAATCACTTGCCAGCACAACATTTAGACACAAACAATATGTCCGATCAGTGATGGAGCCTGGGCCTCAAACTTCACCGAGACTCATCTGAACACCCTTCAGACCATACAGAATATAAAGCCCTAAAGATAATCACAGGCTGCACAGCTATAAACCATGCAACCAAAGTCCTCAAAATCAAGGCTCATCTTGACATGAGAGGCACACAAACACTTGCTGAAACCCACACCACCCAGTACACAAATACTATCATCTCTTACACACCCTGCCCACCCCAAACCAGTCACCAGAAACATATCCATACTCAAATTACTTATCAGTTCATCCTAGTACTCAAAAACAACACTCGGCTGCATTCATGACCACCTCCCTTCCCAGTGAGGACAGAGGCCAGGCTGCAATGTGGCCACCACCTGGCCCTTCTGACATATCAGAAGCTGGATGGAGCCATTGTGGATGCAACACAGCACCCCATTCTATTGAAGACTGCAATGTACACAACCACATTTGCCAACAACACAATATACTCTCTCTGAGGGCACTGGGAAAGCCCAGTTCATGCCATGGCCTTCCTCAGGAGCTTGGGGCTGCTCGGTCAGACAGCTTGAGGAACTTCAACAACAGACCTCTGTCGAAAATGGAGAAAATACTGCAGAATGAAGTCCTGTAATGAAGAGAATTACATGCAACAACAAAGGTTAATTAAGTGGTTGCTGTTCCTTGCTTTTGGTATATTTACGTCCTCACTTTTCTACATATGCTTTGAGATCCACTATTAAGCCTGAAGTAGTTGGTACATGACTTTTTTGGCCTTGACTGGACATAAGTTGTTTACAAATGCTGAGATGCAACAAGCCTCTTGGTACACAACTTGACAAGTCCAGTCAAAGCCAAAAGTTAGGTACCAACTACCTGTTTAGATATCAGGCATATTGGTGGATATCAAAGCAAATTTAGAAAAGTGTCGATAAATAGCTGTTATTGAGATGGCAACTGAGTACATAATCCATCTCGGTTATGTTTATATTCAACTGTACTTAGAATCCCGGCTTGAAAAAAAAAAATCATCTTAATAAATGGCATTTTTTTTTTATACAGGATACTCTTAATAACCTGAGGATAGTTTTCTTTTCTTTTTTCACCAGAGGGGATTGTTTGAGGTATAAAGCACTAAAGAAAAAATACTTATTCCTGAAATTTAGAGGATGCTGCAACTCTTGACTACTATAACCATTCCAACTACAGCAGCAAGGCTACTTGAGAACCTGAAACACAAAATACTTTAATATTGGTAAACAGTATTTAAGTAGGGCTTACAACACCTGACAATGTATATCCCAGTATAGCAACACTAAGTTGGTAGAGACTTTAATGGCTATTACTTGAAGTACTGTACTGAGCAATAAGATGCTTGTTGTGAGAAAAGCAGAAAAAAGGTTGTGCTATAAAGACCTAGTAAGGACAACAAGTACTAATCAAAGAAATCAATCCCCTTAAGCATTTAAAACAAATGAAGATTAACCTACACATAACACTAACCCTTTGGTGTTCCTATGATGCAGGAAGCTTAATGTTGGGGTCTTCCAATATATACATTTGATTCCACCGACTAGAAGTAATATCTTATAAAAACTAATTTGTACAAAACATAGTTATGCTAATTCCGAAAACTACTGTAAAAGAGGCAATGTTTTTCCTCTTTACATTTATAACAGCTCTTGAATGGTATTATTATTTCCCTATTTTCAATTTTAATATATAAAAGTACCATTTTTAATAATTCACTGCATTTAATACTATTACCGGAATAAGCTACGTCGCACACCCTCCATAATACAAATTCCCAAAAATAGAAACCCCCTACCACCACCACACACACACACACTCCACATCCCAATCCCTGTTGGAGGAGGGAGCAACCCCCACTGCACAACCGCACCCCCTTGTGAGACTACAAAGGACACAGCTATGTTTGCATCCATAGCAAGGAAAAGCTGGTTTACCCCTGCCACTTCACTACATTCTGCCCAAAACTCCGTATACACTCCTCTAATTCATTCCAAAACTGTCCTCTCTCCACCTCATACCTTTCACTTTCCGGCCCATACTCACAAACACCGATGTCTCCAGACCAAATTTTACTCTTACCCACTCTTTACTCTTACTAGTACTGTATTTACACAAATCTCTGGGTTGCGGACAGTATTGCAATCATCAGTGTTGCCACTTGAGAAAATTTAAACCTAGAGGGCCAGCTAAAAATCCTAGATTTACCAATATAAAAACTAGATATGGTTTATATAATTCCCCTAACACATGTATTTTTGCATAATAATGCTTTAGTGATTTTTTGGGTCACAATTTGAGCATTACACTGTCTGGACACATTGGATAACTTGTATTAAGTGATCTGCTTGCTTGTGTTCTATATTCTGCCATAAACTCCACTAACCTGTTTTGCAGGATAGTTTGTAGTCTGTAACCTTTCACTTATCCATTAAGCTAGTATGGTTCCATACTGGTATTGTGGAATAATTTCAGGGGTTTTGTGGCCATCCTGGAGTGGGAGCATTGGCCGACCTCTACATGAAGTGCTGGTTTGGCCAGCCTAGATTGTGGGAGTTGGCAAACCTGGAGTATCTGTTGGCAGGAGATATCATGACTGGTAAGTATAATACTGTTTGTAAGAGTGTAATTTGTAATGAAACCAACAAAAAGGGAAATGTAAAAATAATTACTATATTTATGCTTGTGCAGGACTATCCTAATAATTGTTTTAAGTTTCAGGTGGTCATGTTGCAGCTTAAGAAAATGGTCTAATGCACCAGTACACACACTCTCCAATTGAAGTGGGTGGGTGGTCGAACATTGTGCGGATCCATGTACTGGCTCGGGGCTCCACTCTCCAGTAGATGTGACCCCTTTCTCCCATGGTGTGGTGCCCAAGGGGGAAGTACACTTTGCCATTTCCCAAGGAACCTGTTTGTCCCCCTGTTTGGAGGGGGACCTGGGTTTCCTAAGGTGGCAGTATGAGTGAAAACAGGTTGCATTGAAGTAGCATATCGTTACTTTGATATGCCCTAATACGAATTTCTAATTTTCTTTTGTGTTTAATAAAAATTTTGAACCAAAATATCCCTGGTCTGTCTCCGAAGACTCTTTGAATTAAGATTTGGAACCTATTAAAATATATATTTATATATATATATAGCCACTTGTTTTCTTTCATCCTAGAATGTGGTTTTACCATATTGGATTTTGTGAAGAACAATAGACATGATATATATAGAATAACAGTACTTGTAGTTTGATTATCACACAAGACAGAGAGGCAAGAGTGATGTCAAGACATTAGGCTACTGTATGTCTATTATTCTAGAGGCAATCTACAAACTAGAGAGAGACTAATCTATAAATTAGAGAGAGACTAATCTTTTAACTAGAGAGACTATTCTATAAACTAGAGAGACTAATCTATAAACTAGAGACTAATTTATAAACTAGAGACTAATCTATAAACTAGAGAGAGAGACTAATCTATAAACTAGAGAGGCTAATCTATAAACTAGAGAGAGACTAATCCATAAACTAGAGAAAGTGAGAAACTAATCTATAAACTAGAGAGAGGGAGACCATCAATCAGTTATAAACTAAAGAGGGAGACCATTCAAAAAGAGACTAGAATTCTAAAGAAAGAGACTAGTGCTTAAGGTGTGGTGGGTAATGCTCGAAGAATTTGGTGCCCTTCAGTCACGAGCCAGTTTCTGATCTTCCACTAGACAGAAATTTGTAAATGGAGTTTTCTACCTATCGATTAAGAATATCATTAATGCAAGACAGAGACGATAAAGTTTTTACCAATAAATGTGTAAGGCAGCCATCATTAGCACATTTGTGGGAAATCACAAACTGGAAATCAGAGTATGGGGATGGGAGGGAGATTAACTGTAGGTACACTTTCACCGGAAAAAAGTATGCATGACTGTTGGCTATATATATACTGCTAGTTCACTGCTTAACTGACTTTTTACTTCCTCTGTATTCAGATTTAATTTTTCCACTCCTGGCTCTGTAATCCTCCACCCCTAAGCAAAGGGAAATGGGGTATTAATAATAATAATATTATTTTTTCAATTACAACTCAATGAATGTTTACAAAAATTTCAATTTCAATTAATTTTATAACTAACCTCATAGCTTGTGTGTCTGTCAGTGATGAGATCAATGTAGAGATGCCTGTGAAAATTCTTGGACATCACACAGAGACCTTCCTCTTCAGCATCACCACAGCTGTAATAATGAATTTGTTAGTACAGTACTTGCTGGTAGTCTGGGGAGTTGTTCACCTTTTATTTTATTTTTATATTTTTTTTTTACTGTGTGTTGCTGTGTTATGGCCACTACAGTATCTACTTACTGTACAGTATATAATTTTGATACCTCATTCCCTCTGAGAACTGTGCACCCCAGAGTGAAATAGCTACAGCAGAATTGCCTCCCTATTCCAACACTCCCCTCATTTAGCCAAGCCCTCCCCTATTGGTGATGTTTCTCTCTCTCTCATACAAACTCTTTCACCCTGTTCACAAGGCTGACTGGTTGTCTGCCTCACACCAGACCCCAATATTTCACTCCCAATCACCATCTTTGTAAACTACAAGTGTAAATAAGATGGTCAAGTTGGTTTGTCTGGTGACAAGAAAACATCACTGCCCTCTCGTATTACAGTACTAAATATTGAAGTAATAGTATGGCAGGAGAGATTTGGGAGAGAACAGGGAGGTGTAAACAGGTCACAGGATCTGGAAGTGAACAGGGGACTACAAAATAGTATAATCCTGCTAAAACAGACATATGTGGCGGGGACATGGAATAGGGCTCACCAGTCTAGAATAGGTGCAGTAGGGCTCACCAGCCTAGAATATGTGCAATGGAAAAGAGTTACTTGAGAGGAGCATGTGGCCTTACCAGGTGAGATGGACATAGTAATGAGTGTGTATGAGTGAGAAGGCAACTAGTATTGAGTGTGGAGTGGTTGAGAGGGTAAACCGTAATACATGTCGTGATGTGTGTGTGTGGGTACCAGTAAACCTGGGCCACTGTAATAGGCATGATGAAGCTTATGACTAGTATCAGATCATTAATAAAAAAAAAAAAAAAAAAAAAAAAAAAAAAAATTGAGGTTAAAAGAATACAAGATATGGAGTTAGCAAAGGTGTATGGAAGTGAAGTTGTGGAACCTGGTGTGAGAGGCAAACCATCGGTCAGATTGGAAAAGAGTGGAAGAGTATGTAAGGGAGAGAAACGTGAGGGGCAGAGGAGAGCTTGACCAAGTTAGGAGGGAGTGTTGGAACAGGGAAAACTGGAGACTCTTTTGCCGTAGCCATCCCCTTTGGGGAAGTTCCTGGAGGGAACAAGGTGTCAGAGCTATAGATAAATAGTTAAGAATGCACCAGTGCATTTTGATGATGTTTGATTTCCCCCCTATGTTTGCCCAGATTAGGTCCCAGTAGTCTGCCCCGATCCAGATTAGGTTAAGTAAAGTCTGGTAAATCAGACTAACTCTAGAACACATATATGAGGATATTAACTATTTAATGTGTTGTTTAGCTTGTTTTACCCCTTAATCAGCCTCTTGGGGGGAATGGGGGATTAAACATTGTTAAAATGCACTGTTGCTCTTATATTTCAATATATCAAAACAGGGAATAATGAATTATCCAAAAAAAAATTGGGAAAAAATTGGGCTTTCCATTTGTCTGAAAATGTACTAATATTTACATAAATATAATACCTGCAGAAAGAAACAGAAAAAAACTACTGGGAATTGCAAACTAACTTTATGGTTATTGACGAAATGAACTCACTCCCTGAGAATGAAGTCACAGCGCCAACCACATTTAATTAAATTCCAATATGACAGACAAGGGTATTATCAAATCCCAATATGACAAACACAAGGGTATTATTTCCTGTATTGGCTGACCTGTCCTAGAGGTGGGGACCGTAACAATTCCACTTTGTCATTACTTCCCCACTTTTTTTTTTTTTTTTAATAGGCAACTTATAAATTAAGCATGAGGAGGCACAAGGGACAATCGCAGCACAATATAAAATCATTCTACAAGTTATATAGTTAGACAAATTAAGACAATCATTCTATTTACAACTATTACATTACACGGTATTTATCTAGACTATTGCCGTTTTGTAGCAGTGTTGCCAGATCCGGCTAGGTCCCAGTATTTTGCTCCAGTCATTTCCTGGTACTTTACCACGGTTATTTCCCGGTAGTCTACCCAGGTTAGGTCCCGGTAGTTTGCCCAGGTTAGGTACCGGTAGTCTTATGTGGTCTAGGTTAGGTAAGGTCGGGCTAATTTCAAAATGCCCGATTTGAATATGCCCGGGCTATCTTGGAAATGGGGCATTTGCGGAGGAAATGCCATAGAAGAAAATAGTCTTAGGATGGTCTAAATAAGTGGGTACTGAAGGTAGAAAAACCGTAAGCAATAACTGTAATTCTTTCAATATTTAGACATTTACCCATTACACTTACGCCCGACGATATGTAAAAGTAATTCGTAAAAATCTCCCAAATGTTAATGAACACATGCCCTTCCATTGATAAGAATGAAATACAATACACAATCATACGGTACCTCCGTCGACATACAATAACACAGCTTATAATAACAATAATTATACGGTACCTGCAATGAAAATACATGACACGTTTCTATATATACGACTTACTTAGCTGCCGATAAAGCTGTTGAGGGAAGCTGATGCACTAATGTCTGGCAGATATTGGCCCATAAAATAGGGTTTCCTCACTCCTTGGACCTAGATACCCATCCCGGCCATCCGTCCCGTCACTCACAGTCACAATGGCGAATCTTGTCAGTGTCGCCAGGTCTGCTTAAACGAAATTTTCCTAACTTCACATTTAGAATTTCCCTTTTTTACCTCAATTATTCCCTGTTGGTTTACTCTTAAACATTGACGGTCTTTTTGGTATTTCGTCTGGTAAAAATTTCCGTTTACACTTGAACAATCTTTTGTGTACTTTCCTGTGTGGACTTCAAAATTCACTAAAACAGAGAAATTTCCCATCACCTGGCAACACTGAATCTTGTTGACAGTTGACTACCTAAATTATTCAAGAAAATTTAGACAGTATTACAATATCTATCTATATATCTATCGCTCTGACGCCTCGTTCTCTCTGGGAACTCCCCCCAAGGGGGTGGCCACGGCAGAGATGTCTCCAGTTCTCCCTGTTCGAGCACTTCCTCCTTACTTGGTCAAGCCCTCCCCTGCCCCTCGCGCTTCTCTCCTTTACATACTCTTCCACTCTGTTCCTCGTCAACTTCCGCCATCTAACCGGCGGTCTGCCTCTCACACCAGGTCCCACAACTTCACTTCCATACACCTTCTTTACAAACCTTGCATTATCTCTACATGTCCAAACCATCTAAATATACAGTATTACGCTTTACTCTCTCAACCACTACCACATCTTTCATACACACTCTCATTACAATCTCCACCCCACCTAGTAAGTCCACATGCTCCTCTCAAGTAACTCATTTCCACTGCACCTATTCTAGACTGTTGAGCCGCTGCCCTACTCCATGTCCCTGACGCATATGTCAGTGTTGGCAGGATTATACTATTTCGTAGTCCCCTTTTCACTTCCATACTCACACTTCTACCCTTCATAATCCTCCCCAGTGATCCTATGACCTGTCTACCCTTCACTGCTCTTTCCCTAATTTCTCCTTCCTTACTCCCATGTTTACACAGAACTGTACCCGGGTACTTAAATCCTTCACTTCCTCCATCCTCTCACCCCTCAGAGTTATCTCACACTTCGTCCCAGTAGGTACTCCAACTCTGTAAGGTGTAGCAAAGTCAATCGCTACAGTTTCTGCTCTCTCAGATACCATCACTTTACTTTTACCAACATTCACCTTCAGTTTCCTTCGTTTACACACAGACTGAAATTCGTCTACCACTCTTTGTAACTCCCTTTCACTCTCAGCCATCAACACAGTGTCATCCGCAAAAAAAATTGCCACCAAGGACCAATTTGCTTCATTCAGCCTGAACTTCACCCCCAGGCCATTCGCTTTGGCTTTCATCTCTCTCACACAACCATCTATATATACATTGAACAGCCATGGTGACAGAACACACCCCTATCTCAGCCCTACACTAATATTAAAACTCTCACTTAGATCACCCTCTACCCGTACTCATGCTTTTGCACCTGCATAGAAGGCCTCATCAATGCCTTTCAGCAAAGACTCCCCCAACACCATAAATTCTCAACACCTGTCATAGCTCTCCTATCAGCCCTATCGTATGTCTTTTTCAAGTCCATGAAGGCAGCATACAACTTCCTACCCTTTCCAATACATTTTTCCACTATTGATTTTAATGCAAATATCTGGTCCACACATCCTCTACCCTTTTTTAACCCTCCCTGTTCCTCACTAACTTTATTCCCTGTTACTTCAACCAGTCTTTCAGTATAAGAACCTTCCCCGGTACACTAAGATGGCTTATTCTCCTATAGCTACCACACTCATCCTTACTCCCCTTCCCCTTATACAAAGGTACAATTATGGCTCTCCTCCAATCCTTTAGCACCTCTCCCTGCCTCCAGGCCAATGTACATAAAAGCAACATCCACTCCACCACTACCTCCCCACCACACTTTTAACATTTCAGCAGTTATCCCATCCACCCCAGGTGCCTTTCCCATCTTCAACTTTCCTATTGCTTTCCTGACCTCTTCCTTTCCTAATTCTTCCTGTACATCCTGCCGTCTACCACCTGCCTTCATCCCCATGCATGTCACCACCGCCTCCCCTCCCGTCCCCTCATTCATTAGACCATCAAAATGCCTCTTCCACACTTCTTTCACTTCCACTCACAGTAACTCCATCCTCTCTCTTCATTCTCACGTTACCAGACTTTCCTTCTCCTTTCTCTTTTCACCTTCCAGAATAATTTCTTGTCCTCTTTAAACTTCTCACTCAGTTTCTTACCAAACTCCTCATCCACTTTCCTCTTACTGCCACTCACCATCCTCTTAACTTGTTTCTTTCATACATTATATTCTCTCTTCCACTTCCTCTGACACATTCCTCTGTAATGTTCACCTATATGCATTCCTTTTCTTCTCTACTGCATCTTTCACTTCTGACCACCACGCACTCCCTTTCTTTCCCCTCTTCTGCGTCTTGTATCCCACTACCTCTGCTGCTGTCCTCTTTACTAGTGTCTTAAAGATTTCATACACATCATTCACTCCCACTCTCTCCCATATATTCAGCCTTGCATCCTTCAGCACCTCACCCACCCTCCTTTTATATTCCTCTCTATACTCGATGTCATTCAATCTTCCACTTGCCACCTCCCTCTTGTTCCCACCTCTATCCTTCCTACCATGCTCCTATTTTGCCCTGACCCTAATCCTTACAGTACAGTATAGATAATGGATAACAATTCTACCTTAGTAATTCTCTAAAACATTAATATAAAATTCATTATTAGTAAGAGCCTACTGTATTCTAATATTGAATCCCCATTTCATTTGTCTGTAAGTGGGTATGTGATTCTTTTCTTGTTCAACACTTTTCAGAATTCACAAAATAAAAATTCAAGTATTATAAATTCTTATTTATTTACTCAAAATACCTTTCAGTCACGTGACTGCAGTACAGTTCACTTGTGAGAAAGCTTGGATATGTTTGTATAAAATACATATCATTCATACATACACAAACACAGTGCATATGGCATCATGGGTTCAACACAAGATCCACCCAAATGTTTACAGTTGGCTAAAATAATTTAAAGATCAATTTGACATCCACAGCACCAAATTAATATTTCTAAATAATCAAATCAAGTTAGTTGTTGAAGTACAGTAATGTCCAATGATAAATATTGCCAGAACAAGTAGTACACTATTAAAATTACACCATTTCAACATGTGAATGGAACTCAAGACTCGCCTTCCGTAGACATCCAAATGCTAGAGATTCACACTTAAAGCTGAGGGGGATAATAGCACACTTTTATTTACAGCTTTCCTTCCTAAACATACCACAATCCTCATGGCAGCTGAATGCATCTGGAAGGCGGCATGTCACAAGTACAGTCCAAAAGTTTTCCACATGATCCACCACGGCTCTCATTACTATACCTCTACCAATCAGTATTTCATGAACTACAGTACTGTACTATGAAGCAGAAACTGTGACTGGTGTACAATCTACTATTCATACCCACTAATAACAATACTGTACCAGTTATATGAAGCCCTCCTGCATCAAGTACAGTAATACCAAGTGAGATTAAGACTAGTTTCCAGTGAACCATCTGGAATACTTGCCTGGTGTACATCAGTGTAAACTACAAAATATGTTAGATGAGAACTGGCCTTGTGTAAAATAAACTAAGGAGCTTCTGTATACCATATTAATACAACATTATACATAGCCCTGTCAGAATTTTATAAAGATGAATCAGTTTCAGGTAGGCTATGTATCTTGGTATGTACCCTTTTTTTTATGTGTTTGAGCTGGTATCCATGTATGCATTTGTGTAAGGAAATAATAGCCTCAGAATAGATGGTACATGAATTAATGTATGCAACAGTACTATTATGATAAGAAAATGTTGTAAAATAATTATACAGTGTTAATTCATTGTACCATTAAACAAACAAGTGATACCTTGATATATTTTTTATGTTTACAACTCCATTTATGTTTACTACACTCCTTTGGTGCATTTTGGTAGTTTTTATTGGAATGTCATTCATTAAATGCTATTCTCCTTGATATATTTAAGGCAAAATTGTTTAAGTTGTAGAAATGACCAGAATAGCTTTCTGATAGAAAGGTACTGGAAATCAGACATCACTTTTCTGGCTAATGGTACAAGGGTACATACATTACAGGACTGACATATAAAGCATTGTAAAGGTATCAATTATCACGCTAGATGATCATACTGTACTTATAATCCTGACTCATACTCTAAAATATATATACTGTAAATAAATGGATAAAATTTAGTTCCATCTTTATATGCTTGAAAACATTTCAACCAGCTTCATTATCACAATATGAAGGGGCATCTCTATCATTTCATCAATACAAGTACTGTACAGTGGTTTTATTAACCCTTATAATGCAGGTTTAGTAGTTTTTCCAAGCTGAATAAATCAACCTACATTAAGCAATATTCAAAATTACTATGATAGGTTGAAGTAAAATGCCACCTTGATTTCATTATACAATATTTTCTTAAAACTTGAATTTTAAGGCGTGTCAAGCAATTACACACATACCTATCATAGGAGACTTTAATTCCACTATCAGCCACCATCAAAAACAACAGTGAGATACCTTAACTAGAGTATTCTGCTTAGATGAATCATGAAAGATTAGACAGAAACTAATGATATGCCTAAAAATTGCACTAAGTATATACTGTATACTATATAATACACTATAACCTACCATAAACAGTGAAAAACAGAAGATATAATCAAAATACTGTATAGTTATGAAATCACAGTATCATAACACTAATAACAATGACTATAATAAAGCGGGTAACAACGATTATCCTATTGAAAGTATTATTATAACAATAAGATGTCACCCATGAAATCGAGGCTACCGGTTTCTACAAAGTGCACAAAGAAACATTTTATTTCAGTAATCATGATTTGGGTGGTGGTTGTTCTTGATGAGGCTCCTCAAGCTGTCTGGCTGAACAAGCATGAGTCCCTGAGGAAGGCCAAGGATTGGGCCAAGCTTTCCCCAGGTCCTCATGGAGTGTATATTGTGTGGTTGGCATGTGTGGTTGTGTGCAGTGCAGTCTTCTATAATATGTTTGATTGTGTGAGGTGATGTGGTAGCATCCTGGACAGATGTCTATGATTGATTCATCCAGCCTCTTCTGATAGCTCAGGGAGGCTGAATGGTACACACCGGGTGACCAAAGCCACCCTATGTCCTCGGTATTTTGTGGTGGTTTGGTCCTCATGTCTATCTCTTGGGATGGCAGCTTCTCGGAAGTTGGACCCGTGATTTGGATTGTAGCTCGTATTGGAGGAATCAGTAGCCTCTAATTCACTAACATCTTACTATTACCCCTAAAAACTTATCTTCAAGAAAATGGTGACCATGAGAAGAGCACAAAATATTGGAAAAGAAAGTAATTCTCAAGTTAGCTGAATGTTCAGGCATATTTTCACCTAGTACCTTGACAAAAAACTATACAAGTTTACATTCATTTGTTTGTTGGTATGCTGTTAGTAATTGATCAAACTGCTATCAGCATAATTATACGGTATGATGTTGGATCATTTCATTACAGAATGCGGGAACTATTCAGATGTCTGAATCCTGAGTGATGAGTCTGAGTGCTAATTAACAGATCAGATGATTTTTAGTAAACATTTAAGATGGCTGGCTGTTTCAGCATAATAACAGATAATATGTGAACGTACTGTACATGCGTGGATGAAACATGTATGTTACAAAGGACACTTACATACATACATTCAGAACATACATACTGTACAGACAATGTCAGTAATACAGTACTGTATTTACACATGAGGAGAAGGTTAATAAGCAAAAAACTTTCTGCAAAAATGGATATCCTAGAGAAACATACACTGGTCACATCCTCTATATTGGTGCTTATACTGAAGGTCTACACCTCATCAGTGAGTGTTGGAGAGGGACACCTATATGTGGTGACACAAACTTCTTGAAATCCATAGGCATAAGTCCCGCATCCTAACAAATAGGATGGTTGCCTGTGTAAATCAGCAAGAAGCTGGTTTTACACAAGGTTCATGAAGATGTAAACTGGAACTACAAACAAACAAAATAACTTTGCTACTACTGGAATAACAAGACTATGTAGTGACATAGAGTCCTATCTCCGTACCATGTGATTTGCTTCTGCAAGCATATATCTTCAAGAAATAATGCATTAAGGGAGTCATCAAAACCCCCTTACTTAATGCGCTTTAGCCCAAAGTCCATTTTTTTAACCCTTTGGGGTACATATGTTTTAAGTATTCCCAAATGTTTTCACCAGTTATTCATTAGTAAATTCTGTAAACTACTATATCAATCCTGTAGAAAGCAAAATCACAACTTTATTTCTCATATGGTAAGAGATGGGCTGGCTTCACAAAGTTGGGGAACTGTAAGGGAGGGTGGGGAGTCCTGACTGATTAGGTAAAGCCATGGCTCACTTCCACCTGACAAAATCAAGTTGAGCAACGCAGTTATGAACTACCTGGCTAGAAAAATTGCGTTATTAGTGGTTAAACGTCAGGTAAGTGAGGTATTCCTTCCCCCAAACTGCACTGCGTTAAAAGAGAAATGTACAATAATGGAAGTACTGTATGTATTTGCTGCACAGTTTTGCATTTTCTAATATGTTCCAAAACTGGATGCAGGATTCATGACCATTGCCGAGGCCCAGGTAATAACCAACCCCTACACACACATTTAATGAGTTCCAACCTGGTACAGTACCAAGCTACTGGACTGTACTGAAAAAGGTATGTGAAGGTGATTCCTGAACACATTGGTTGTCATTATCCTAGTGTTTGGTGGCCTAATAATTAATGCCTGAAACACATTTGAAAGAATAAATCTACTCAGTTCCTCTTGTGAGTGGATTCAATCTCCCCATTTTAATTTTAATAGTGATACTTATATACAGGAATACATAACACCATTGGAATTAGGAGTGTGTGTACCATAAACACCAAAGCAGTGGATGTGACTAGAATCTTAATCCCTATTGTGCAGCAATCATAGATTGATGAGGGCATTTATTTCTCCAGCATTACCGGCTATCATTAAACAAGCAGGGGTTATAATTATCTAGCCATTAATTTGGCTATTTTGGGCTTTTGTCAGTGTAACCAAGAACTTCCATGGCATTGTCACACTGTCAGCCTTGGGAGGGAGTGCCCTCTCCCTCAACACTCTTTCTACCCTACATGCAACGTGACTATCATGATGGCGAGTGACGAAGGATTTCCTGCTTTCATCACCAGTACTGAGTGCAAACACACTCCCTGTTGTTCTGTAGCCAAGAATACAAGGTAATTCAAGGTACTGGTGCTAATTTTGTCATATACCATTTTCCTTCATTTTAAGCTTATAGAAATGTGTATTTATATTTCTTTCAGTAACGTATGAACGGATATTTAGCAAAATCTATGTCTTTATTTGACATAGGAGTTTCATTCATATATACTGTACAGTATATTGGTTTGTATATTCAAGCTCACTTAATCTCTAAAAACGAAGTTTACCTTGATGAAACCTGAAAAATACGACCTATTTTGTGGCTAGGGGACAGGCAAGGATGGAGGAGTTCAGGCTTTTAGAGGTAACTGTCTCCATGTAAAACTGGTAAAGTTATGCTCTCAAAAGCCAAAAAAAATTATATGCAAATGGCCTAATAAATATTTGTGCTTGACTGTTCACAACATTCATAAATATAGACAATATAATAAATTTACAGTACAGTATAAGCATATACAATAAGTAATTGCCATCACTGGATTACCCTGAATAATGAAATAAAACATCCTACTGGTACTTAAATATTCTCTCAAATATTTGGTATAGGACAACAATGGTAAGGAAAAAGACACTAAGTAATAAACAGGAAACTAACTGAAATGGCTGCTTCAGAAAAACTCAGTGTACTATGGTATGTTTCCTAAGCACCACCCTGTGTCTTACATTACCTTTAAAAATGACTAGTGCAAACATTGTAAGACTAAAATAAATATAGTAAAAATATCCCATATATACACACAAAAAAATATTTTTACAAAATATACTGTATGCAGTATATACTGTACACTGTGGTCGGCTTGGCTGTTATGCACATTTTATGGTGCGTTTTCCCATTGTGTGCTAAGTTCCAGACTAAGAATTACAAGTTATCCTAGCCTCAATAGCAATAATCCCGAGAGGCATATATGGCACATCAAACCTGGCGAGATTGTCTTTAGTTCTGAGACAGCATGCTTTGAAGGCTAATTTATTGTGACTCTCTACTTCTGCCAGGATGTCACATACCTACTATAAAAAATGAGGTCAAAATTACATGTTTTTTTACACAGGGAATAATTGATGGGGTAGGCGTATGCATTTTTGTTTTATTTGTTGCTCCACTTTGTAGTAAATATTTGACTTATGAGACTATAATTTACATATTCTTGTGTGTAGAATAAAAAAATTTAAATGTATGAGGATGAAATTTGCCTTGGTGAGACTTGAAAATTACATCCTGTTCTGCAACTGGGGGACAAGGCAGAGCGGAACATCTCAGGCTTCAGAGGATAAATTGCATAATAGCTAAGCTGACTCTACAATGCAGTATATGTACAATATATAAACATACTGTATATAGTAAAATAAAATACTGTATAATAATAATGCTAATAATAAACTAGCACCAGGCCAGAAAGGCCTTGTAGCACAAAAATATAGACAAAAATGGACACAACGGAAACAGTTGCATAGAACAAAAAGTTAATTACATTAAAGATGAAGGTACAGACACAATTATAACACACATAAGAAGAAAAACAATTGAAAATGTAGACATACCGGGAGCAGACACATAAAAGCAAACGAGACAGATGGAAATTAGGCCTTCTCTCACTCTTTTTCCACCCCACAGCCAGGTGCAGACATTAAATGGGCATCTTGCCTATAGTCCTCCTCACTGTCCTCAATACAGAAAAATAAGCCAGAAAAAAAGCAGACTACACTCCTACATATCACAAGAGGTGTTGAACTGCTCTTTTTCATATTTTACTGACAATCATATTTTATCCCACAACATTTTCACAATTACTGGACGTTACAATATCACATTACATTTATGACAATGGCTAATGGGAATGAACTTACAAAAATTGCAATCAAGACACATCTCTGTAAGAGATACTATATGTATCTATCTAATACCTGGTCAGCACCAACACCAAAACACACTCATCACATCACGACCAGAGAACTGGCACCCAGATGCAGATAGAGGGACATATCTGTAGTACTGCATCCCAAATACTGCAACTGTCATGGTATCAGTGAGGGTGTTTTCATGATGATTGGTTGCATTATGGACACCAAATTAAACTTATTATGAGTATCTCATGCATAAACTGTAGTATAAGAAGGGGCTGTAATACTGTACTGCCTACAGATAGGCAGTAATGTAGTACCATCCCTACATAGCACTACAGGTGTGTAGCAGTAGTATAGTACAATACAGTACCTACCTACTACATACTAGCAGGAGTACCTTATCCATTCAATGAAAGGTTTCTATTATTAGTCTACACCCTCAGACGTGGTATATTATAGTTTTGTGCATCATATACTTCAATTATCTTACGATCTATACAGTCAAACCTCCGTTAAAGTGAGAACTCTCTTCCACAACCCTACTGCATTAAAAAAAAAATTGTATTGCTTGCCACATCTCAGTCCAAAGTCCACTTTTTACCTCCTTTGTGATACAAAATATTTTGGTATGCCTACCCCCCAAAATCTTTCACTTCTATTTCATTAACACGCCATGAAAAGTACTTCAGGCACAGCTTTCATTAGACATCTTACCAAAATAAAGTTGCAGCTTACCTGGCAAAGTAGCGAGAGCAATTAATTCCCATCTGCACAGCTTCTCTTTATGCGTATACAATTGTAGTTGCTGACAGCGTTGATAATCTGCATTACCTTTTGAGGGGATGGTTCGGAATCAGTAAGAAATTCCTTCACGTAGTCCACCTGACTCATGATCTGGGAAACGGGTGGGTGTGCCTCGATTGGCCGAGATGGAAGGTCATCACTGAGTACCCCTACTGTATCTCCTCCAATTCACTTCTCATTACAGTACTTCATTCTTTTGCTGCAAGATTAGATGTAAACATTTCCCGGGCTGGTGCACACCAAATGAAAACAACTAAATGAAAGAGGAGGGAGTGAGGGGAGCCTTATTGATTGGGTGGCTAGGAGACAGGAAATAGCAAAGAATAATTGGCACGAAGGCCTATGATGTAAATTGAGAATCTGTGATCTGGCTGCATCCAGCAAATTTAAGTTGAGCTATGCAGCTCCAATTTATTTAGTTAGAAAACAAACATAGTACAGTATCAAAGATTTTACCATGTTAAAAATAACCCGGAACAAAAAACGGGCATTAATGGAGGTCTGACTGTACTTGCTTTAAATTTTATTGAAAATGCCTGCTATTCGATTGCTGCAGTTAACAGAAACCATCCTTAGCGACGAGCATGAGTGTTAATATATGCACTCCTAGACGTGGCACTTTGTCTGATCAGCTTCATTTTTTCAGTCAGAATAAGTTTGGAAGGTTTGCATCATATCGTTTGGCACTGCAAATATGTCAGTGTAGCGAAACAGATTTGGAATCTCACGATGATTACTGTATGATACTTTCAGTCTACAATATATCATACTGTATGATTATAAGGTCAACTGATTGATTGACTGGAATGAAAACACAAATAACAGCACAAAAACTAGAATTATATGCCACCAAAGGACACAGAGTAAAGGGTTGGCATGCTTTGATAAAAGATCAAGGAAAGGAAGGATAGTTGGACAGCCAGAAGAGACAGACTTTGAAACAAAGAAGCATGAAAACCCTCTACTAATGCATGCATCTCTGTTGGTAATATCTATACTGTATGAAAAAATTGCTTGGCATCATCATAAGTTAAGTACTGAACTGTACCAGGAAAACACAAAAATCAACAATGCTTATATAACTGGATATGCTAACACTTTAATAGTCTGTGCATCCATTTTTGCCAAACATGCATCTCCTTTCTTTCCTGACTGCACCATAACACCGACTGTGACTGCACCTTACTTGTCCCCTTATTAAGCATTACCACTAGGTCTACCTGATAGCTATAACACAGCCAAAAGTGTCAAGGACATCCAACACGTTGGTGATATTGTCTCGTAAATCCCATAGAGGTTTTTGGAATATAATATGGAATATAATGCCACAAACTGCACAGTCACAATTACTTTGCCCTATGCTCCTGAATTAGGAGCTTAATGTTTAACTGTTCCAAGAGTATTGCAGCAGAAAGTGTAAGGCTGCACCAGGTGACTTACACATACCTAAGCCCCTGATCCATTCTGAATCATTAACCGAGATAACGAATTAACAAGTTTCATTCGTGGGGCATTCCTATATACAGGCAAACTTGTGCTGCGCATATGTACCTAATCTCTCCTTCCCTTCGTGTCAAATATGCAATAAAGGACCTAAAAACCAAGCTGGAATGACTAGAAATATGGCACACACTAGATAAACAAATAAAGACTGTAACAACTTTCACCAGATGTGGCACTTCTTCTCAGGGTTCATGTGGGTTCCTTTCCGACATGAGAAAGCTTGGGCGAAGTCCCAGGAATTGGAAAGTGTGCCCAGGACTCTAAACTGTCCTGGAACATGTGGGTCCTTGAGGATTTCCAAGTGGGCAGCTTCTTTTGTGATGGCCGAGCACCAGACCTGAATCACGTGAGGAATGGAGAATGATAATTTGGTGGTTTTAACCAATAAATTATGGGTGATGGCTTTTTGCAATTTTCTTTGGCTAATTTTTCGTGTGATCTCCATATGTTAAAGCACACACCCTTTACTCAAGGGTTAAAAGTGTCACACATTATATAAGTTTCAAACAGCATGACTATAGGTTCTGCAGTTTACATGATCTATTTTATAATATAGGTTGGTGTAATCAGTAGCCCCCAATTATCAACAGTACCCTAAAGTACAATAGCCACTAGAACCAACCTGTGCAAATCCTAGGAAGAAAAGTTGTTGGTTCGTAAGTGTCAGACCTGGGAGAGATACTTCTGACCCATGGTGTTCTATCCACTCATTATACGCCCGGAAGCTGGCTTCCAAACCACCATTATCTGCTATATTCTCGCCTGTGGTAATATGGGGAGAATAACATATTATACGGAGCTACCATTATCAGCTATATTCTCTTCTCGGATAGTACAGGTAATATTAGACACAAAGTAAAGATTTATTGTCAGTGCCCCTCTCACTCTATTGGCTAGTACAACACTACTGGTACAATCTTTATAAGGTTAACCTTGCTGAACATAACCAGAACTTTGGGAAACTAGGTCTGGGTCAGCTGTCTGCAACCAAACTTGAGTGACCTTTTGGAAAATAGGACAAAATTCTCATGCTCTGAGATTCATCACTCAGGATACGGACACTATCAAAGTTTTTAAAAATTAAGATAACAATATCTCTGATTTGTCAGCTGCATTCTATGTAAATTTCAGTCACTATTCTCAGTATGAACTAACCCTCAATTAACAAAAAATAATTATTCTAACTAAAAGATCTATCAATCTAATCTTAAACCTCTTTGCCTCACGACCCCCACTGCATTATGTATAGATCCCGTGCCCCCCTATCCCTTAAAATGTTTACCAAATAGTATACTATGAATTTAAAATTACTTATGGTATGGGTGGGGTAGAGCACGAGCGAGAGAGAGAGAAACTTGTGGAAACAGTGGTAACATTTTTGGCAATTTTGCAATAATTAACATCACAGATTATTTACCAAAACCCTGCTCGTGCCCCCCCTGGAAGCTTCTGGTGCCCCTGTAGGGTGGCGCGCCCCCCAGTTTAAGAACCACTGTACTAGTGGATCATGGCCCATGTACCCACTAAATCCTCTGGGCTATCTCTCCATCGAACCCTATCAATGAGCATAAGTGCATATTAGTACAGTACATATCTAATTTATTCTCCATTTATCATCCATTAGGCCTATGCCTGGGCCAGATTTGCTTCACTCCCATTCCCAGAGAACAAGTTGAAGAATGGGTGAAAGCTTTGGTTGGAGGACAGAGGAAAATTAAGATGTGAAATTGGATGACAGGCCATAGTCCTAGTCACACCTGAAGGACTGATAGTACTGTACAAGCATTTGCATACATACATATACCAGGTCTTCATCTCCAATGCTGGAAGTGAAGCTGACTAGACCTGAATATTACTGTACTATGAGTTCCACAAATCAAACAAAAATTACTCCAAATGTTGGTAGCACTAAGAAGCCTAAAAACTCGGCCTAAATATGGTATCATGGGCCAATACTATTGTTGCTCACCCAGTGTCAGCTTGCCATTGAGGTATTGCCCATCAAAGTCGTATTCTGAGTACTGGTCCTCCATACACGCGGTCAGGTTCTTGAACTTGCGGACAGTTTCCTCTTCCCACCACTGGTGCATGTTACCGTCACTGTCATACCTCCGTCCTGAATAAGTAATGATTGAACATATATACTGTATTAGATGGATGTATATGTGCATGGTTAAATAGATGAAGGAGGGTAGAGCATAACTATAATAACAGTACAATACTAATAACAGCAATAGTTAGGCTATAACAACTTACCCTGGTCATCAAAAGCATGAGCCAGCTCATGTCCCATCACCACACCAATTGCTCCATAGTTGAGGGATTGTAAATTATTATGGTCAAAGAAAGGGGCTTGCAGAATACCAGCAGGAAACACAATAGCATTCCTGCAAAGAGGAAATTAAAATTAATGAAAAATTTATAATTGATATGCTTTTGTCTGCCCAATGCCAAACTGATGACGATATTGCAAATCAATATTCCTATTAACAATGGCAGGCATCTTATGCAATGTACTTTGACTACATCCAGATCATTTTTTCAAGAGGTAGGGGGCTTCAGAGCCCTGGGAGAAAAAGTATATTACAATAAATAATGAGGGAGAGTAACACCTAGTAAATGGATCACACCCACATTCAACTCCCTTTCAAGTTCACAACATTCTTAGCTTCCCTCTCTACAAGTTATGCCATCCACGACCATGCAGAAAGGAACCATTCAATGGGCTGTTAGGTAAACCCAGGGAAATATCTCATCTACTTTACATTATTCTACCACATTTAACAATTGCCCATCTCAACAGTTTCTCACCACATCATGTGATGATGCAGCTTGCCTGACTTCTGAGCTATCCCTCGTCTCTGATTGGAGCATAGAAAACCTTGAGATTTCAATGTTTCCAGAATACAGTTTCTTTATTTTTCACTGATCTGTGATTCTTACCTGGTAGGGGAGTAGTATGCATTGACAGTTGGGGGCGTCATATCCCATCGAGTCTTGTTGACGGGCTTAAACAGCCTTTTCAGATTCTCTTTTACAGTAAAATCAGTGACAGCAATATTGTTAGCAAAAAAATTGTCCTCCGTCACATTCAGGTCAGCAAACTTGTCATCCAGTTCATCAGGATTGAGGATATACTCTGGATAACCTGGATGGAGAGAGGATGTAGGTATTAGTGTCATAATGATGCAAGATTAATGTGCTATACCTGATAAAGTTATACCCTGTACACAAAATGTAAAAAAGAGTGCACAAGTCACACACTAAGAAAACTAATAAGCCATATACTGTAATATAGAATGAACAGACAAGCTGAGGATTTGTTCTAAGGAAAAACAAGGCTGAGAGAAGAGGGAAATCAATTCTAGGTACTCAGAATACATTTAGAGCCAAATTAATATAGATAATTTTTTTAGTGTATTATAATTATTAATATCGGAGTTACCTAGGTGGGTAGGACTACCTTGGTATGCTGTATTTTAAATGAATGGTATTCTTCAGCTAATCTTACTATCACGAATACAAATCTACTTCAGTTCCCCCCAATCCTTTCCCTCAGTGCTCACCAGTACGCTAATTTCCCTCAATACACATTAATTATTTCCCTTAGTACCTGCTAGTCATTACCCTCAGTACCCACCAATCATTTCTGTGATAGACTCTGCCTTCAACACAGCTTCATCCATGGTTTTGTTGTCCATCCACTTCACTGACATGAGATTCTGCATGAAGGTGGTGCGGACATGTTTGATCATCTGCTCTGCCTGAGGAAATGTAAATCTCAATAACAACAAGAGTAGAACAATATGAATATAAGGAATATAGTACATTCGGACACTACAATCTCTATCCCATCTGGGACAGGGCCGGAGATTTGGAGCAGATGCTTCCTGAATGACAGGCTACTCAAACTATTAAAAGGACACAAACGCAAAAACACTCAAATTTCTATCTTACATATCAAAGAAATTTCTTGTTGGTGACCATGATAAGCCCCAGGAACCTTCTGTCATTTGTATAATATGTTGCATTACAGTATACATCTGACTTCAGCACAATAGGTGCTGGTAGTTAGCATGAGCCAATGTTTATAAAATTGTTCTTATATTCTTTATGTCGCATAATTCACTTACCATGGTCTTTGCTTCTCTATTGAAAGCCTGTCGTACATACATAGCTCCCAATGCTGGGCCCAGGGAAGCATCTGTGACTGCCACACATTCCCGCCAGGCTGCCTCTGCCCCAACTACACCAACCTCAGCTTTTTCCAAATCACGGCCAGCCTCACGGAACTCTCTCGACAAGAATCCCAGGTACCCTCGTATCCCATGCCAAACCAGGTAGTTGTGCACTGTCCTGGGGTACAGACAGAAATTGACACCTATATTTTATACATCTTCATGTTTTTGCCTCAACTAATCCTAAAGTGCCTTCAAATAAGTATGCAGATGACAGAGTACCTTTTTTACTATGCTTTTCATATAAAAGGTTAAAGTAGACTGAAAGTGAGAAATCATAAGGGCATAAACAGCATTTACACACAATATCAGTAAAAACTACATAATCTTTAACTTTAGCAAGTACTGCAACTAAACTAACATACAGGATATCATCAGATATGAGTAAAGAATACAACAGGTGAAACTAAGATTCCAACTCTCTCCATCACCAGTCCCATTTCCACCCTGAAATAATGCTCTGTTCAGCTAGTGTCTTCAGCGTTAGTATCACAATATTCTGGATGGTAATCTGATTCTGACTGAAATTCCATTTATCATTTTCATTTTGCTAATGTAACCTTTGTTGCATTACTGGTACAGTGTATTGTTTTCTCTACTGTACACCTTGTAGGTACACACAAAGCAGGTAGTCCCTGACCAGTGTCCTAGAAGTTATTTATGTACAATGTGACATAATAGGATCCCAGACTCACTGTTTTCCTTTCTCATTTGAGGTCATATTCTTCAAGATATTGGTCAGATTCTTTAGGTAATCTGTAGCATATACAACAACTTTATCATCAGGACTGAGCATCTTGTTCACTTTGATGAAGGCTGCATTGAGGAATCTGAGCCAGTCCATCTGAAATGCATGTATAGTATATAATTAGAATTACAAACAGTAACATGGGGTACAAAATTAGTGGTGGTTTAAAAAGTCATAAAAAGTACTGTATAGGGCACTAAAAAAAAATTATCCTAGAGCAAATTACTTCCTATACCAATAATAACCAACTCAACATAAGTGTAACACATTTCCAGGTAAGAGCACTACCTTGAACCAGTTAGGAACAACATGGCCACACCCACTTTTTACTAAACAGAACCACCATCTAGCAGAAACCCATGAAAGTGCAAGCACTGGAAAACATATTTACACTAGAATCATAAAGCAAGAACTCCAAAACAACCTTACCATTTTAAAATAATAATTCATAACATCCAACTTGACATATGGTACACAAAATTTAAATTAATTTGCAATTCTCAGATCAGATCTCCTAAAATTCGGGCCATGGCGACTTCCTTTTGGAAATAACACAGCCTTAAATCACTGTTTTACACGCACAATATATATCAAGTGTTCACCCTTTCATTTCATTTTCTGGATATCAACAACACAATGACAGCACAGTAAAGTCCATCTCTACAAGAGGTCAGTGTAATTAATCAGCTTGTGACATGGTATTGATTCGCATTTCATAATCCTTCCATGATGATGGTGCATAAACCTGTTTAATATTCGAATGAGAATCATTTTTGGGTGGTAAAAAATGAATGCATCCTCAAATATATGTCAGTCTCTTCAACAAACTGCTAGAGCAAATACAAATATGATCTCTAAAAGTACTCACAAAGGGAGCAAGCTTATTGAGCTTTTTTATTGTGTAGGTCTGGTATAAATTGTCATTGTGTCGGCGGTCTTCATCAGGTGTGGTGATGGCGGCCATCTGATGTTCTAAATCCACTATGTCCATGGCTGCTGCTCTGGCCACATCTTCCTCACCTCCCAGCAGCACCCCAACCTCACACATGGTGGAGGAGGGATCATTACCTTACTGACTACTGTACTTGGAAGGGCACCACTAATGGCAGCACTACAACTTTTTTGCAGCTGATGAGCAATGCAGGGTCAGGGAATATAGTACCACTATACAATTATTGACAGGATAGCCAAGGGATTTGCATTAGTAATGTTGCCATAACAGTACTGTACTATAACTTAATCAATATTTATATACTGTACTATATAATGTTCTAACTTAATGTAGTAATTTAAATTTGTGTTCTATAGCAAGTAAAATCTAATCATAAACAGAATACATATTGAGCAAGTTATTTTCCAAATTCACTTCTGGTATTTTGTTAATACTGTACATTGTTTACGTTATTCACATTGCTGTAAGTCTGCACTAAAAAAATTCTGAGTAAAGAAAGCCAACAAAATAGGTCAGTTATCTTCAGTAGTTACCTTAGCAATATACTCGACATAAGCGTCCACTACCTCTTTTTCTGATACATTAAGGTAGTACTCTCGAGCTGGCAACATGAGACCCCCCTGGTCAAACTGGAGAAGGATTCATATATGCATTAATATTGTGTGCTACAGTATGTCCATCCATTATAGTCAGTCACTGCAGAACTAACAGTTACAGCCATGAAAGCTTTCTACATGCTGTAGATTATAGGTACACCTTGGTCTCGTATAGAACGTCCAATAGGTCGATAGAAGACGTCGTTTTATGTGAAATCGTTCTATGTGATACACGTAACCTATGGGGAAAATTACAATTGGTCGATCAATCACCAATATTGTCCCTGAAATTATTATAAAATACTTTTCAAGATTTTCCTTGCCTTAATCCTACTGTTCAGGGATGTATGTAAAATGCATATTACAATTCGTATTAAGGTTTTCGTAGGTGACTCATGTGACTGAGATGAGTCGGCGGCATCCGTGGTGGTGGAGGTGGTAGGGGGGAGATAGCGTGTGATCATCGTTTGTTTTCTTTTATTAACCATACGCTGGTGTTTCCTTCTCCTTTCTCTTTCCGAGAAATAACTTCCTTCTTTATAACGAAGGATATGGCCTTCCATTTTGTAAATGCACCAGCTGGCATGACTGAGCATTGAAGCTGGTGGTTAACTCGTAATCACTATAAACGAGCGAGTCACACACGAAATTTCCCTAACTTCAACTTTAGAATTTCCCTTTATGCCTCAATAATTCCCTGTTTACTCTTGAACATTGACGGTCTTTTTGGTATTTCTTCTGGTAAGACTTTCCCTGTTTACTTTTGAACAATCTTTATATAATTTCCCTGTGTGGATTTCAAAATTCCCTAAAACAGAGAAATTTCCTTGCACCTGGCAACACTAGGTGGGGGGAAGGAGTGGGAGAAGTGGTGGGAATACACTCACCCACACTGCGCAGACGCCAGTGATATCATTTCCTGGCACGTTCATTATGATTTCGCTCGTTTTGTATAAGAACTCCTCGGATTTGCTTCACTTATTTTCGCTACCCGTTCTATATGGATGCAATCGTTTTGTAAAATAATTTTAAGCTAATATTTTGGTCGCTCGTTCTATACAAGAATCGTTCTATGTGAACACATTCTATATGAGACCAAGGTGTATATGAATAGATTATTTTTAGTTTATTATCTATATATAATTTTACAAAATGACTATATCTGTCCATTTGTAACTACTCCTACTGTAGGTCCTCCAAGATATCAACACGAAATCTTTTGCGGATAATACATATGCTTAGGGGGTTGTAATAAACTATATTTAAAAGAGATCTGACAAAAACTCTTTTTTTTTTTTTTTCAAAATATTTTTGGATTTTTTGGATTTAGTGACTTTGATTTACCGCACTAGGCCTAAAAGTCTCATTTTGAGTCTATATATTAATTTCACAAACTGACTATATCTGTCTGTCCCTAATTACTCCTAGGTCCTCTAAGATATCAACACATAATTTTTTGTGGATAATACATATGCTAAGAGGGTTGTAATAAACTACTTCTGAAAGAGATCTGACGAAAAAAAAAAATGTTTGATTTTTTCAAAAAGGAACTATTAACTATTCTTGTTTAAAAATCAAAATTAGTCTTTATGATAAATATATATGGTTAAAGCTTTGCAAAAAGTTGTTTTTTTATGCTGTATGCCTATATTGAAAACTTGCCTATGTCTGCCTGTGAGAACAGTATTGCAGGGCAAAACTGCGAGTGCGAAGCGCGAGCTATGTCTGCTGGTAGTGCAGGGCCGAGCATATGGCGCGAGTAATTATCATATCAGTACTACCAACCTGAATAATATGTTGAGAAGAGTTCTTATCATCCTCAGCAACACCCCAGGTGAAGAGAGCATCTGAACTTAATAAAATTTTGCTGCTGATCACATCAAATTCCAGACTGTAGTTTTCACTGGACCAATTCCCACTCACACCCCAGCCTCCCATTTTCTGAAAGAAAATATACCATATAGTAAAGATGTCTAGACTAATAGATTTCAGAAGGTTAATATGGCATGAACTTCTAATACTATACAGGTATAGTAAAGTACTGTATACTGTAAAGCATATTTAACCCTTAAACTGCGGGTGACGAGATTTTTCGTCACCAGCAACAAGTGTGGAGGACGGCGGGCGATAAGAATTCTAGACAACGCTGTATTTAGAATTGTGTGCCTCATAACATGGCTATCTCGGGTGGCAACACTGATTTTGGGCTTGTAGGGAGTAGCCATAGTCCAGGTACCAACCTCCTGCCAGTGTTAAACTAGCAATGAGGATGGAAGGTCGTATTTCCAGAGCTCCGTTTTTCCTGTAATTACCATATATGTTCGTAAAAAATACATTGACATTATATTTCATATTGTTGTGTTGGAAAATGTGATTCCAACATGTTTTATAATGAAATCAGAGTGTGAAAATGTACTTAGATGTGTAAATAGTGTAAAAGTGAATTTTGAGTTGTGGTCATTCTGAGCTGGCTACCTATCCTACAGATGTCCATTTAGTTTCACAAGTATATCAGGAGACAGCTAAAGGTTTGTACTTCAATATCCTGTATCATTTATTTATGTAGCATGAGTGGTTTACAAGCTATTATCCGTCAAATGTGTTGTTTATATAGTGACTGCGAGTGCGGGAGAAAGGCCTGGACTGCAGAGCTGCCACGGTAGATAAGGCTCACAGCTAAGTGGTTAAACTGGACTAGTACATAAGGAAGGAAAATATGACATGTGAATGTCACTGAAAGGCCCCTGTGGTCTTTTGTCATTTGCAGATCATATTTCATCATGTCATGTTATGGAACTTCTTCAAACTGAATTGTCATCACTCATAATTCTTATCACATCCCATTTGACTATTTGGTAAATCAGAGGTCTATTCTACACAGCAGCTTACTATGCTATGTGTGTCATGCAGTAACACTTCCACATAAATAGTTGAAAAGATAAGGCTCTTAGTTTACTTTACTGTTGACAAATATATATAATTATGAAAGCCCAATCAGGATTTCACATACCATAACTAATGTATATAATGATATACAAGACAACTTGGCTTATAACACATCCAATAAACTGCAGGGGAAAATTGAGATTCTCCTTGCTGAAGAGTCGCAAACAATACATTGAAAAAATCAAAATAACTGCAAGTGAAGTTGGCGTCCTCCCCCCAGCTGAAATGACCACCATTACTACACTGTGTAAAGCATCTGTTTGACAGCTTACCTCTAGAAGGGGTATCAGAGGCTTAGCACCCTTCTTCTCTATGACCTTGTTGGTATCCATACATGAGTGGTAGAATATTCGAGCCTTTTCTTCTGCCATGCTCTTACTCTTCTCTTCTGACTCTGCCGTGGAAATGTTGTATTAGTGAGTTTGCCGACTGATCTAATAAGTAGCTACTGAGCACCTTGCCAGAAATATAAAAGCATGGTAAAGTAAGTAATCACCCTTTGACAGGAGTCAGACTGAATAGAGTATGATAGTATGATTAGCATCTCTTCCATTCTATAATAACAATCAGTCATATTGGAAAGGCAGCAGTCTAGTGGTCATGAAGCACTCCTCGTAAGGAAGAAATCCTGGGTTCATACAAATAGCTTGAATATCCTGCTTCTTCTATTGGCTTTCTCTTTTCCTCTGTTAATGGGCAAGTCAGTTCCACTAACCTAGCAAGTTGTGCATGATCATCTGGTTGTCTGAGGCCAGGTTGTTGAGATTGCCCCATATAGCTTTGCCCTCGGGTACAGGGTTGTGTTTGACCCAGCCACCACATGCATACTGATAGAAGTCCTCACAGGGGTCAGCTGTGCGATCCATGCTGCTCAATACTTTTCCTGCCAGTTCAACACAAAGTGGCTCCAAGCACATATTTTCAGTACCTGCAAGTATATTATACAGTATAAATATAATATATATAATAAGGAATATGTATAGTAAACCCTCACTATTGTTTATGGGACTGTACTATACATGGCTTTCCACATTCATATTCATGAAAGTTTAATAGCAAAAAAGGGTGGGATTTTATATAGCCTTAGCAAGTACAATGATCCATTATAGCTACTGCACAAGTCATACTGTATACAAAATTATACATGTGTGCCTTGAACTCTCCGTTTTCCCTTGCATCATGACTGGAGGGATAATGAGACTTTAGACTCTTTAGTTACCATTCAATGAACATCCCCAACACTCTGAGGAAAGGAACAGTCACTGAGAGGGCCAACCAAAGCATAATTCTGAAATCAGTGGGCAGCTAAAATTGTGAAAAGGGTTTGCTGAAAAATCTAACCTGTTAGGCTTCAACCTGCACCTGTCCAGCCATCCAGACCTTAAGAGCTTAACATGCTGCCTACCAAGGCATGGCAATCCCAAAAAAGGTAGAAGTAAGCAATCCAATTAGGTATGCCTTTTCAAGATTACAGACACCACTGGGTGCTTTCTGTGACCAACATTTTGCAAATTTATTCAAATGAAGGAAATCTATGATGACACATCACTATTCAACATAAGTACTACAGTACACTTTGATAAACACTGCTAGAATCTGTCAAGCCACTAGGGTTTAGTTTAATATAAGTTTTGGTGCTCTAATGTTCAATATACCAAGGCCAGATTCCTAGGGATTAAAGGACCACCGATGTCTAGAGAGACTGAGGGACATTTGCATGGCTTTGCCATTAGGCTATATGAAGGGAAAACCCATTAAGAAAATAAACATGCATACAGGTAATAGGTAGATGGAAGGACCAATTAGACATAGAGAGAAAAGGGTATTTATTGAAAGAATTACCGTTTTGTAGCAGTGTTGCCAGATCCGGCTAGGTCCCAGTATTTTGCCCCGGTCATTTCCGGTACCGGTACTTTACCACGGTTATTTCCCGGTAGTCTGCTGTGGTCTAGGTTAGGTTAGGTTAGGTTAGGTTAGGTTAGGTTAGGTTAGGTAAGGTCAGGTAAGGTCAAGCTAATTTCAAAATGCCCCATTTGAATATCTTGGAAATTGGGCATTTGCAGAGGAAATGCCATAGAAAATAGTCTTAGAATGGTCTAAGTAAGTGGGTAATGAAGGTAGAAAAACCGTACGCAATAACCGTAATTCTTTCAATATTTACCGAGAAAAGTAATACCATGTTACCTGGTGGGCGTGTAGAGTGAGAAGAAGCCTGAATATGTAACACAGCCACAAGCACCATCACCACTACGATCAAAAGCAGCCACCCCACTAGTAGTGACTTCTCCAGACTTGTCCTTGACCTCCACCAGTGAGACCCCTGATGAAAATATTTCGATCGATTGATGTTAGTTAAAATGTTTTACGTATATCTGATACCTGCAATGATAATGTGCAATCTCGAGCTTCTAACCTGGGTCAACTATAGGAATGAGGCAGAAGAATCACATTCTGCTTCTTACCATATGATAGTGGACGGTAGTGGTGCCTGATGGAAGCTCCTCTGTACGTGCTGACCCTATAGAACTGCTGTCATCGTCAACATCCATTTGCTGCTTGTATCTCGTCATCTGTGACAAAAAGAATTCAAAGAATGCAATAATTCAAACACATAATACTGTGTGAACAAATTGATCACCAAAGTCCGCAATTTCCCAATCCTGCCTTTCCCTCCAGACCTTGCGAGGTATACAACAGAGAGAGAGAGAGAGAGAGAGTGGGGGGGGGGACGTGTGTGTGTCCGCTGCGTCATTCTTGGGCATCGATATCGGACAATAAAGTGATTCTATATCTTGCATTTCCCTTTATACCTGCTGCATGTTGTGAGTTGGGAAAGTGAATCCAAACCCGAGTCAAAAATTTAAAAAAAAATAACAACTATTCCCAGCTAGGTAACCTGACTCTTCTTTTTGGCTGCCACTGTTTCCTGGCGAGAAATGGAGCGCATGTTTCTATGGAAGCCCAAACACGAGCCATTTTTTCGTGGCAGCCAGAAACAAAAAATGTTGATCAGGTTCAATTCATCCGCCAAGCCAAGATGGTTCGCCACTGGTGACCGTAATAGATACAGTTAATTTAATGGCACCCAGCACACGGGCTACTTGTTAGTGGCAGTGGCAAGGCTGTGACGGTGATCTAGCATTGTTGACGGTCGTGTTGTGAGTGAACCCAGCAGGTTGTAGTTAGCCAGTTTGACTACGGTAAATGTTATGGACTGTGATATGTTAACATTTGAAGTGTAGTAAAGTGTAGGAAGTTGTAAAACCTCCAGGTCTTTTGAGGAGCCATGCGATGACACGCTATCTCACCGACATCCATGACGGAACTGCCTGACAGCTGACTGTGGGCTGTGGCTGTGGGTGGCACTGGGTGCCAAGAAAATATGTGTGCGGGGTGTTGAGATCCCATGATCCGATCACCAAACAGTGGCAGCCACCGTCCACTGAAAAGTTGCCCGTGTGGCCAAGCTCTGTATATTGCATTTCTAACCTTTTTTACCATCACAGTACATCATAAATATAAGATTATACGATTATATATGGTATACTGCATATATATATATATATATATATATATATATATATATATATATATGGTTCTCGGGGTATTTTCTTTCATCCTCAGTCAATCGGACAAACTCCTCTGGAGTGTCCACATTTGCAATACCCATATAAAGTGTGTGGTACTCGAACTTCTCCCTCACTCGTCCTCAGGTCATCAGATGTCCGTGTTCTGTGTGTGAGGAATCTAGAAAGGATCCACCAATTCAGATTTCATTACCGTCCCCACACAGTCCTGGACAAAAGTTATATAAAATAATAGCAACTGACCATAAAAAAAAAATAAGTAATATAGATATCTGGAAACCTTGCTGATGTATACAGTTGCATCAACGTAGACATTAATTAATGAATACAGTATTAGGATATAATATCTCCACAAATTAGAGCGAGTTATCTATCGAATGCCGGAAAATTATGTTAAGTTTATGGCAGCGACTGTACATCAATCTCGGGCCGTCCCAGCATCCACATCCCTTGCCTCCATCACGGGAAATGGAGGTCGCAGAACTTCCCGTCTTCTGATTTGTGTGGGATCACGGCTGCAAGCTACTAGACAAGGGGTGAGCAAGACTGAAACAGGTTCGTGATATATAGGATGATGCAATAAATACCTCCCCTTGTTTCAATTGATTGCTGACAGTCAAGAATGCATAGATTAATAAATAGTACCGGTAATACTCAGATGCCCCCAAGAGGATGTTTTAACACATTTAGAGCATCAGATATTCCATTCTGGTGCATCGTGTTTGTTTAAATTACAGTTATTCAATTGTCACATGGTAGTGTATTGTATAGCAAATCAAAACAATATGAGATGTTTGGTCGATCGTCACTGTCATAAGGAACCAAGTCCATGCAGATGTCCTAATCCTGAGTGATGAGCCTGACAGTGCTAATAATATGATGGTACGATACCGTATATAGGCTATACTACGTAGGCTACGTACTGTACCTTCATATCCCCTCAACTCGCCCACTAAGCTACAGGCAGACACCACGGCACCAGTAAAGCAAATAAACAATGTTCTTAGACGCCCTATATAATCACCCAACCGCGGGATGTTTGGGAGAGTGGGACACACACACACACACACACACACAATGGGATAAATCAGTGTAAGAGAGTTTGGGAGTTACCAATTCCTCCAACTTTGCCAAACAGACTGCAGTATCTCAGTCTACCACAGGATCCGTTTTCTTATCTTATTTTTTATATATATTGCAGGCAACATCGAAATGAGTTGCACTCGTGAATGCCATAAAAAAAAAAATAGTTTTCTGAAATAACAAGACTGACCTAATCTTTCAATTTACAAATAAAACATACATTTTCAGAGTATACAACACTGTTAAAGACAGAAAATTCGATATAGATGAGAAAGTTGATAGGCAGACGTACTGTACATACAACAAGTGGGAGAAGGGCTTAATGGTGAAGCTGGCAGACATTAAAGCCGAACTGATCACACAATGTAAGCCCTGTGTTGCTCCTGACACCCTTCAGTTTACTTTGTCTACTGCTTAAGGAAATAGTTTACTTTTGGTACATTAGAGCCCCTTGATTCCTCCAAAGTATGCCAGGAAGCAGGACCATGGCAGATTAACAAAAATAATAGTGGCCTGTTATTCGGATTAGTTTGGAGGAATCAATTGCTACAGATTTCCCAACACTGTACTTATCCCCTTAACCACGCTACGGGGACAACCAACAGAAACAATAGTAAGTTTGATAAATTGTCTTTCGGCTAATACTCAATGATTCGACTGTTTTGATGGGCATTTTTCAGACTCTCCTTCCTACCTGGCCTTTCTGACTGCTGGTCAAGAGGACACATCTGCCAAAACACAAATCGTAAGAAGCAAAGAACTAACATATATATGTATAGCCTATATATATTGGCTCAGTGAGGGGGTGGGGCGTGAGGGGGGGGGGTTTCTCCTCACCAGAAGGTCTCCGTGTACACAGGTGTGTCATAATCAACCTGGAGGGGACAAGCATTAGCAATCCAACCACATAGGGGGATATTGCCGGCAGTGCTGAGCAGAATCTTAATTAAGGGTTTGAGCGCCCCTTCGGACCCAAGCCACTCTCTTTCAATTCTTCAACTGTTTCTTCTTTTCTATTATTTCATTTGTGCTTGCTCTGTCCACTCCCTCTCTCTCTCCTTTATTCTTTCGGCAGGGCATCTAATTGTCTTGGACTGGTCCCCTTACTGATGTGTGTGCCTTGGGTTTAGTGTACTACCGTTGCCACAATGCCCGCTTAAGCATTCAGAAAGTGTGTGAATGTGCATTCCATCGAGTGACTGCCCTGCAACCTCCCAGAGTTATGGCTTGGTCTTGGACATGGCAAAACCAGGTTAAATAGCACGTGTTTAATCAGCAAGAAATTCTCCAGTGGCTGCAAACTGAAGGAATAATTCGGAATTCTAAAAACCTAACATTTCCTGCAGAGAGGTTAATTATATGGGTGTGTCAATTTTCATCCAAAGTGTCAAGGGAGTATCCGACGTACCAACGGACAGGGATACAGACACCTGAAATCATTATGTATAGTATATGTATACCAGCCGACTGGCTAACTTCGCAGGCAACTATATAGAGCGAAATATTACGGTAAAGGGAGCTAGTACCCAGCTTTTATCTTTCATACATCATTCGGTGATGTATTTGGACCTCTGTGCCAAGTTTTGTCAGGATTTGTCGACATACATTCATAGCCTACATATATCGGTAAATCTATTAGTAATTAGCAGTTAATATATGCTAAATTCGTAAACAATTACCAGTAGCATAAATAAGAAAAATTATAACAAATATAAAGAATAAGGCTGATAAACTAATGGGTGGGTAAGTTTCGGTGGAAAAACAGTCAAAGGAAAGTTAGAGAATAATTTCCCAAAGTAGGCTATAGTAGGAAGTACCAAAATATAACTACCTAAAGGAATTTTGGCAACGTGTCATGATGGCCCTTATGCTCCCATAAACACGCTCCCATTAAGCAAATTGCACACACACACACACATCTCAGTGACGTCGGGGGAAGTTGGTGGGAGTAGTGGGGGGTTAGACTAATCTGCGCGTGAGCTGACCCTGTATTCTATGGACCCTGCACAAACCCACAGGGTGCTATAAAAAAAAAAAATATACTATAGCGTGAGGTCTACCACCATATGTCGTCTACCCAGGTGCAGCGGGGAGGTCTACCGTGCACCTCCCCTCACGTGGCCATCAGGTCAGGTGAGGTCCCTATTATTGAAAGGGAATGTGCAAATGGTTCGGTGATACATTCAGATGAGTGGCCTGCACCCACACACGGTCAGTCACAGGGAGTGGACGTGCTGACCCACAGCTCCAGACATACATCATCACTTACCTATTTGTTTATCATGGATTTGAGTCAAGCTTGTGTTTAATTGGTCACATAAAAGTAAAGAAAGATAATGAGTGGAAAAGTGCAGTGAATATAAAACAACAAAGTGTAAATAACTGAGAGAAGAAAAGAGTGAATCTGGCAGTGCTAGCCAGCAGACATAACAAGTTTGAGTCAGCAATTCCTTAGGGTGAGAGATTGTACTGTACCAGGCAGCTAAACTGTAAGTAAAAAACCAATCATGAGTCTGTTTGAAAGAAGAGAAGGAAAAAAGAAGATGAAGGAAGAGGAGTATTGTGATTTAGTAGAGTTTGAAGATCTAAATAAAATAATAAAAAGAGTTAAGAAGTTGGAGGATGAAGTGTTCGAAATAAAAGAGGCTTTAGTTGAATCTAAAAAGAGAAATGAGAATTTACTAAAGGAAATGAATAGGAAAGATATAGCATTGGAAGAGATGGCAACTGAACTAAAAACAGTAAAATCCAAAACAAATGAAATAGGAGGAAATTTAGTAGAGCAGGAGAAAGATATAAACAAAATGAAACAGAAGGCAGATGTGTTGACCAAAGCCAGTCACATAGTGGAAAAGAATGAAATTGAAGAGAAAATAGAACAGGCAAATGATGTAGTAAATGCATGTAAAGAAGAAATGGTTAAAACATATGCACAGATTCTAAAAGAAAAAGAAGAGATAAAAACAAACATGAAACAAGATAAAGGAATAATGGACATAAAGAAAGAAGTAAAAGAAGTAATAAGAAAAAAAGTAAGGTTTGTCAGAGAAACAATTGATATGAATAAATCAATAATAATATATGGAGTAAAAGAAGAAATGAGAAATAAAATAGCTAGGGATAAAGAAGAAATGAACAAAATCACAGGTATAATGAAAACCATAATGGAAGAAGAGGAAGAAGGAGTAAAGATAGAAGAATTCCACAGAATGGGGAAATTTGAAGAAAATAAAATGAGACCACTAAAGATAATTGTACAAAGTAGTAACATGGTAGAAACTGTATTGAGAAATGCCAGGAATTTGAAGGACTCTGAAGAATGGAACAAGATACAGGTAGTCAGATGCTTAACCAATGAAGATAGAGAAATACTCAAAGAAAAAGTGGAAGAAGCAAAATGGAAGAACAGTGAAAGAACTGAAGAAGAGGAAAGACATTTTTTCTACAGAGTAGTGGGAATGCAAGTCAAAAAATTGTGGAGAAAAAGAGATGTCGACTAGGAAAAATATACAGAAATAAAAAAATAAAAATGATATACTCAAATGTAGATGGTATTGTATCTAAATTAACTGAAATTAAAGATGTTATACAAGAAGAAAAACCACAGATAATATGCTTCACAGAAACTAAGTTAAATAATAAAATAACAAATGATGTATTTAACCTGTGTGAATACAACATATGGAGAAAAGATAGAGTAGGAAAAAATGGAGGTGGAGTAATGATTTTAACCCATAAAAATTTTAAGGTAAACAAAACAGAATTACTGGTATCAGATAAAGCTGAATTAATAGCAGTAGATATTATAACACCAGAAGAAGTAATTACTGTTGCTACATTATATATGCCACCAAAGACAAGAACATGGGATAATAATGAATATTTAGAACTAATAAATTTCACAGAGAAGAACCTCAAAGAAATGTTACAAAGGATGGATGACAAATCTCAAAGGTTAATATTAACAGGAGAATTTAAAACCAATATAGATTGGAGAAATTATGAAGCAAAGGCAACAGAAAACCAATGGAATAATAAATTACTAGATTTAATTCAAGACTTCTTGTTAACACAACATATTACTAATAATACAAGAATAAGAGGAACGGATGAACCATCACTATTAGACTTAATATTTACTAGAAATTAAAATGAAATTAATAATATAGAATATAAACCACCATTAGGAAAAAGTGATCATGTTGTAATAAAATGGGATTTCATAATATCATATGACATAGTAGAAGTCCAAGATAAACCAAACAAAATACAAAACTTTAAAAAACGTAACTACAATGAATTAAAAAAGTATTTCAGAAATATTAATTGGAACGAAATGATAGACGTTGATAACATAAATGATCAATATTCAAATTTTTGCAAAATATATCAGGAAGGAGTGAATAAATACATCCCAAACAAGAAACCATAAACTAACAGAATCAAACAATGGTTTAATGGCAAATGTATAAAAGCCAAGAAAAAGAGAGACACCTTATGGAACAGATTCAGAAGACATGGAAGTGAAAGAACATATAATAAATATAAAAGTGCAAGAAATTTATATACCAAGATAAGAAGAGAAGCCCAAGTGGAATACTAAAAAGATATTATTAATAAAAGTAAGGAACAACCAAAACTATTCTACAGTTACATCAAAAGCAAAACAAAAATAAAGGACAAAATTCAAAACATTATGGATGAAGGAAAAATATATACAGAAGAAAAAGAAATTTGTGAAATATTAAATACAAAATTTCAGTCGGTATTCACTAAGGAAAATGTATTCACACCAGAAGAAAATACAAACACAAACTCGTATGAACTAAAAGAGTTTGAGTTGAGCAGATTAGAAATAGAGAAAGAGTTAGAAGCTGTGGATAAAACTAAAGCAAGTGGACCTGATGAAATTTCATGTTGGGTATTAAAAGAATGTGCTAAAGAACTAAGTACGCTATTATTTATAATATTTCAAAACTCATTACAACAAGGAAAATTTCCAGAAAGTTGGAAGCAAGCAAATATAGTCCCATTATTTAAGAAAGGAAATAGACAAGACCCACTTAACTATAGACCAGTATCACTAACAAGTGTAGTATGTAAAATTATGGAAAAAATTATAAGAAAAAATTGGGTTGAACACCTGGAGAAAAATGATATGATAACAGAGACAATTTGGGTTTAGGAAGGAAAGATCATGTGTTACAAACTTACTAAGTTACTATACGAGAATATCAGAAAAAATACAAGAAAGAGAAGGATGGGTGGATAGTATTTACCTAGACTTTAAAAAAGCCTTTGACAGAGTTCCACACAAAAGACTTATATGGAAATTACAACATAAAGGAGGAGTGAACGGAAAACTACTAAAATGGATGGAAGATTTCCTTGAAGGAAGAAAAATGAGAACAGTACTAAGAGGGAACTATTCTCCATGGCTGAAGGTGACAAGTGGAGTTCCTCAAGGCTCAATATTGGCACCAATAATGTTGTTCTATCTATCTATCTATCTATAGCTCCGACGCCTCGTTCCCTCTGGAAACTCCCCCCAAGGGGGTGGCCACGGCAGAAGTGTCTCCAGTTCTCCCTGTTCCAACACTCCCTCCTTACTTGTTCAAGCCCTACTCTGCCCCTCACGTTTCTCTCCTTTACATACTCTTCCACTCTGTTCTGCCATCTGACCGGAGGTCTGCCTCTCACACCAGGTGCCACAACTTCACTTCCATACACCTTCTTTACAAATTCCTCGCCTTGCATTCTCTCCACACGTCCAAACCATCTCAATGTATTACGTTTCACTCTCTCAACCACTCCACACTCAATACCAATTGCCTTCTCACTCATACCACATCTCTCATATACACTCTCATTACTTTCTCCATCCCATCTAGTAAGTCCACATGCTCCTCTCAAGTAACTCATTTCCACAGCACCTATTCTTGACTGGTGCGCCCTACTCCATGTCCATGTCTCCGACGCATATGTCAGTGTTGGCAGGATTATACTAATAATGTTCTTAATATATATAAATGATATAGAAGTAAATAATACAGATGGCACTTACATGAATATGTTTGCTGATAATGCAAAGGTACAAAGAACAATTAAAAATGAAGACTCCTGTAAAAAGTTACAAGATAACTTGGACAAAATGGTAGAGTGGAGTAATAAATGGAAGATGGAGTTTAATGCAGATAAATGTCATGTTATAAAGTTTGGAAAAAGTGAGAAAAGACCAAATTGGCAATACAAACTTGGAAACAAAATATTAAATGAAACAGAGAAAGAAAGAGACTTAGGGGTAATGATAAATAAGAAATTAACACCAGATGATCATATAAATGAAAAAGTGAGAAGCATGTATGCATTGTTAGCAAATATGAGAGTGGCCTTCACTTATATAGATGAAGAAATGGTCAAGAAAATAATAACATCCTTTATAAGGCCTACCTTAGAATATGCTGCAGTAGTATGGAACCCACATTTAAAGAAACATATCACTAAATTAGAAAAAGTACAAAGAGCAGCAACAAGATGTCTACCAAGTCTAAGAGAACTAAGCTATGAAGAAAGGCTAAAGAAACTAAAATTACCTAAACTAGAAGAAAGACGAAAGAGAGGAGATATGATTATGGTTTACAAATGTGTCACAGAAAAAGAAAAGATAGATATATCTAACTTATGTCAACAAGGAATACCTACAATGAGAGGACACAGTAAGAAATTAATTAAAAGAAGAGGAGATAAAGATGTACAGAAATATAGCTTTCCCAATAGAGTAATAGATCAATGGAACAAATTACCAGAAGAAGTGGTGTGTGTCAAAAACATACATAACTTTAAAGAAAAATATGATAATTGTGATTTAAAATACGGGACATTACGAGCTTGACTCAATCCTGTAAAGATACAAATAGGTAAGAACAAATAGGTAAGAACACACACATTTACTTCAGGTCACTAGGCTATACCGTACCTTTATTCCCGACAGACGAGTAAGAGCTGCAAATTATACAAATGACGTTTCCTCTTTCCTAGCAAATAGATAGATGAATACATGCGATTATATCTTTCATTATGGCCTGAATTATAGGGTATTGGTAATTTGAGAAAAAAACGCTGGAGTTATCAATCGTTATATTTACAGGTTAGAGTGTGAGACAGTTAGAATGGACTGAGGTGATGTACTGAGCAAAGCAGGCAAGGTACAGTATGTATGGTATGGGAGAGGCAGGCGACTGATGGCGAAGCAGAGAGGTGTGTGTGTGCGTGACTCACCTGTAGCCTGTTATATGATCCCAATGTGGGGGGGGGGAGAGAGAGAGAGAGAGAGAGAGAGAGAGAGAGAGAGAGAGAGAGAGAGAGAGAGAGAGAGAGAGAGAGAGAGAGAGAGAGAGAGAGAGAAAATTATAATGAGGTCAGACAAAAAAAATGATGAGCATAAATGAGGTCAGGCAGAGGTAGAAAAACCTAAGGGTAGAGATGCATGGGGGCTGCAGGAAGGTATTATAGGCTATTTATGGGTGGGTGTATGGTGGTAATGGTGACGTAATAAATGGTGATGGGCGTGTGTGTGGTGATGATGCTGTTAGAGGCGGTGGTGAATAAAAAGTTGGGATGGAGAGGGCGATGTCTTGTAGGTGGTGGTTGGTGGAAGTGGTGAAGGGAAGGATTGTGGTGGTGGTGGTGGTGGTAAGAGTAGGGGAGGTCGATGGTGGTAAAGGGGGGATGATGATGATGGTGGTGGTGATAGGAGTGAAGGAGGAAAAGCTGCTGGTGCTGGAGATAGAGGTGGTGTCGTGTTTCCTGAACTGATCGATAACTCCCGCTGGTGACGTCACAAACACCAACATCAACGTCATTGGCTACGGCGGGTCACATGGGACTCACTGGGTTGCAAAACCTCCCTCCCCAGCCTGAATTCGAATCCTTTGTGGTGGAATGCATTAAGGAGACTACGATAAGGCAGAAATATTGGAGCCTACGAATTTATCCAAGCTGAGCCACAAAACAGCAGCTACAAAGAGAGAAGCTGTTTCATGGCCCAGTTTGTTGAAATCGATATCCTCCGATTCGCTTACATCACAGGTTTCTTAACTACAGTAACCCAATTCAAATACCTTAGCCCAAAATCGACCCCTAATTTCGGTGCCGACTGTATGGTCTAAAAACAAAACTGAACTGGTAAGATAGGTACCCACTGAAAGGTACAGTCACGAGCACTAATAAGTAGTATTCTGATGTGCTTCGAATACCTAGAGACAGTAAATAAATGGAGAAAAAGATCTCCCTTGGAATTACTTCGTGGGTGAATTGGAGGACTGTTCAAAACTTCAACCAAAGCTGCATACTTATTAGTGCTCGTGACTGTACGTCGTGTGTGAACAGTCCGTGTGTAATCATGTCAAGTGCATATTGTGATCAATGTATCACATTACCCTGTAATTTTGGTGATTCTAGCGGCTGCATGTGTTCATCTCCGATACTGTTCTTAGACGAAGTAAAAATTTTCTCAGTTAACAATCATGCATACAAACACGTACCGTACCAAGAATGTTCCTCAAACGTGGATATGTATACCGGTACATTAAGTTGTTACAGACACAAAACGCGCAATCACTCTACCAAAGTGTACTGCATCTAACCCTATGTTTATATTACACCATATAGGCCTAGGCTAAACCAACAAAGAAACCCACATATACTCTATAAAAATCAGTGTAGGCTACTTTACTTCATAGGAGAGAGATATGTTGTCGCAAAAAATGGTACTTGAAAGTAAATGGATATTAATATGAGTACAGTATGCATCCTTACATTTACTGTATGTATCTAATATACCGTGTGTGTGTGTGTAAATTAGGTCTAATTGAACGTAACCGAGCGTGAGGATAATAATTACCACGCAAAATGCACTTGAAGGGTGGAAAAGCAATCCTAAAGGTGGCAGTGTGGCTGTGCACTCGTTCAGCCCCTGTGGGCAACTGACTGAAAACTGAAGTTGGTGCGCACCCTTGGTGGAAATGGCGAAGCTTGGCACTTCTTGATAAGTCCACGATAACTTATCTCATGTCGTGCGACTTTTAACTCCTAAGGCTGATATGACTCCCTGTACCACAAGGAATCGGATAATTGGTTATATGTGAGTGATACTACCCACGAAACATTCCGATAACTGCTTGCTATTTTCGAAAAGTTGACGCAGAAGGGAACGAGATTTTAGGCAAGCTTTAATTATAAGATGGTTTCATTTGTTATGAGAGAGAGAGAGAGAGAGAGAGAACGTGCGTGTATGTGAGTGTGTGTTGGTGAGAGGGAATGTGTGTGTGTGTACTGTCCTCTGTCTGCAGAGAAGGGATTCAGCAGAATCTCTCGGGCATGGTTAATTGGTATCCCTCTCTTCACAGTCCCCTTTAATTTGCCAAGGTTATAATTTTGTGCACTGTGTTGATATGAATATAATTATGTCCACTTACATCAGTACCTATTGTCCTTATTAAATCAGTACCTAGACTGACAACGGTGCAGAGTACCAGGGTTCCGATAGGATCTTGATGGTAAATTGCTCATACCGATTCCTCCAAATTTTGCCACAAAACAGAACACATATAACGAGGTAAGGTAGTCTGTTATTTCACACAATTTTCAGGAAACAGTAGCCTCCACCTCGCCAACTACATCTAACCCCCAGAGGAGAAGTTTGCCGTGTAAAGTGACTTGTACACTTTAATTAAGTTATACACAAATACACACTCGCGGTCAATACAACCATCTTTATGACTTCTATATATAAACAAGCAAATAATATTTCTATAAATCAATACCGGTCCTATCATTATATTCCTCGTCGCAATTCACTTCCATATTTAGCCTAATCATTTGGTGTTTTCTCCAACAGTACAATTCCTCAAGAAAATATATACCCGGGCCCCCACAAAAAATGACACACATGCTATCTTATACTCACCTCAATCTTATGATCCAGCCTTGCATATTTATAGTTTCTAACCCTACTGTTATAGAGTGTATCTTCGTGTGATGGTTCGCAATCCATGTTCGCTGTGTTTTCCAATAAATTCACAATGTATTCATGATGTTGACAGTTAATTTCACAGGGTTTCACAGCAAAATACGGGGGTGGGGGTACACGAACGAAGAAGCTCGTCTGTAATATGACTAGCGATTATACTCTCATTGTTACAATTAATACTGTGGTTTAAGTAAGCTGCCACGTTTGCACGATGGTTTAATGTGTTGGTGGCATTCTGTAGACTTTGCATATAATCGTGTACCAGTATATTGAACCTGAACTACACACATAGGCAATTAGGCTTGCGGTGCTACACTAAAGGCTATATACTGATCCCCCAAATTATACCACCAAACAACACTTACGGCGATAGTCAGTGTTTTGGCTGAGTTTGGAAAAATCTAGTCTTCAGTTTTCCCACAGCATAACAGAACTTTCAATTTATTAAAAGCACTCTCGTGGTCATTATAATTATCTCATAGCTGCATACTAACTGAATAACAGCGCCGGGGGTTAGCCGCAATGCACGAAATTTCTAAAGGTTAACCACGATGTATACTCTAGACTCACTATCTAGAGACATCCAGGAATACAGAACGGTTAATAAATCAACGTCAAGTTTAAAATACTATCACAGGGTTCTCTCTGAATAAAGGTGACTAAAGTTCAACGCCATATAACAATATTTGCAATGAGAATGTTCACTTGTTACAAAAATACAACATTAAGTATCGGGCGTACAACTAGAGTCTGTATAGAAAGTCTGCTAGTGTTTTCTGATGCCATGGCAACCAGTGCTGTCAACATGCGCGAAACAACTGCGCCTATAACACACAACTGTTGCTTCATCACCACAGTGGGACGGAGATAAACATCAACTCTTTCCAATGTACTGTATTTTTACTTTTTTTACGCAAGGTGAAATGAACGTTCATGAGCAGTCTACTAGGCCAGTGGTTCTCAACTCGTTTCTGTCCACGGACCACTAACCCAATAAAAACAATGTCGTGGACCATTTGAATTTTGAATGTCACCTCTCTGGGGTATTTCATGATTATAGTTTACATTATGACCGCAGTATTTGAATGTAGTGCAAAACAATTTCGAGGGAGAGCACAATTTTTGCTATCTCGGGTTACTGTTAAGGGTGTCCAGTATACAGACGTCTCAGGCGTTTCGGGATGTGCTATTGGGCAGAGGCCTGTGGACCACCTGAAAAGTCACCATGGACCACGACTCCACGAATTGAGAACCACTGTACTAGGCGATATGAGTGATGTGTTGTTACATCATGAGCTGACAATGCATTGTACAATCATTACGTGTGATGCATGATGAGGTAAATTGAATGTGAATTCTAATTTACTATTAATATTACGCCTTGTGAACATTATTAAGTGAAACGCATTATAATTAGATTCTGTATACAGTAATGTAAATATACTTACGCATACAATTATACAAAATGAAGATTACATTAATGGGGTGAAATTACTAAATTACATTGCAGTAAAATAGAGTACAAAGGTTACTGAAATAGTTGAAGCCTTGCAAGATACACAAAACAATAGCGCTTTTATAAACGCAAACCTCCGCCAACGCTGAACATTGTTGGATTCCTCCCTCTCCCCAAAAATTGGGTCCAAGGTAAAAAAGGAAGCCACCAATATTTCACCCACACTGTGAGGTAAAGTAGCCTACACGAAATAAAATCCTAGATTCAAATCCTGATCTGTACGTACGGTAGTTGAAAGCGCGCGCCAAATGGCATTCCAAGATGGCCGCCGAGCAGACTGGCTGGCAACACTCCTCCCGGCCTCCCCTCTCTCATAACACAGGGACGCGAGCTTATGTGTATAGCTCTGTGACCGACACACGAAACCGAGCTTCATACTGTATACATAACGATTAACGAGACGATTGAGTTACGCTTTTTTGAGATACAGCTATGACTGTTTGATATTGTTGAAGTGTACTATGGTAGGGGGCACTGCATGTGTACTGATAAGTACGTGCTTGGATAGGCATAATTTTTATGTACTGTTGGGCAGCTTTGAGTAGAGGGAGAAGTGTAGGGAGTATATATAGGCCTAATTTAAAGGGCACTCGATCGAGGACATTCCTTCGCAAACACCCAATAGCCAAATTGTCCAAAGTCATTACCAACCCATTTATCACCCTCAATTTTTTCCAATAAAATGTAAATTATATTCATACCTGACCTTGATCTGCTTTGCCTGATTCCACCTAAATTTAGTCACTTCTAAGTTTCAATATGTCCAATCATCCTGTGAAGTTTAGTCAAAATCCAACTGGAAATGTTTCAGTAGATGTGTGTGTGTTTCATAACCAGATAGCGCATGTAAACTCCACGACACATAAATTAACTCATCTTTAAGTCAGAAAACACCTGCAGAGCCACACGCACCTGCCATCCACGATGCTTTGATCGATTTTATGCATAACGTACAGTTGATTCGTGCAATCTGGATATTGGTAAATAATCATATTCTATATTCTTTCCACTGATTGTTTGTTATACTGTGTTCGTCATGAATAGGCTCTAAAATTAGTCACGGTAGAAAACTATAACCATATCGACCATTATATTTGGCAGATTTCTTCATGTCCTCTCTATATAGCCATGCAGGTGCTACAGTTGCTCAGGAAAGTGTCTATGAGCAAATATCCAATGGTGGTAGGAAATGTGAAATAACTTCGTCCTCTGCTAAAGTACAGTCGCGCTCAATAGTTCTGCAGCACTTTCATATGAAACGGCATCGAAAAATCATGCAAAACTAGCTAATGGTCTCTGCAACTTTAGTTCATACAAGAATAACTTAAATGCATGGCTGACTTTCATACCCTGATGCAGTACTTTTGATCGTGTCTGTACCCCTTTGTGCCATAATAATGATGTTTCGATTAGGATGTGCACAGGTACCCACCCAGCCTGCAGTATCCTAATCTTTGCCACGACTCTACCACATTTACTCTCCTGCCCTGCTGTAGGCTAATCTGGGAGTGGGCGGGGTTATTGCCAGCTGGAAAGGCTAGTTTAAGCTAGAATAAGAAAGTATGTTATTTCTTAATCGTGATTAACCACTGGGTCATGATGCCACTAATAATTACTGAGCAATGAGTCAAAACAGTATAACATAACTACGCATTGTTTAAATTCCTTTGGGACCGGAGAGAGAGCAAGAGCGAGAGGGAGATCAATACGACTTGCCTCTCCCGCCTACCCACATCCAGCCTTTTATATAATAAATATCTAAAGTACTCTACTCTTGCACACACAGAAGATGCCTCATTTATTATACTGAGAACGGTACGCTGTAACTACTGTATTATATTTACCTTCCAGTTACATCACTATTTCCTTGTGTTTCCCAATATTTTCTTCACTCTCCTGCAGATGTGGAAGCGAGGTTACTTGCAATGTTTTTCCTTGTCTATCCCTAACCTTATAAATTATAGCTTTAAGCTGCACAAGTGGTAAAATGTTCTTACTCTCGATTCCATTATTCCATACACATGCCGGCCTACGTACACTAGCCCTGCAGCTGTTATTATTTTTCAATGACAAATCAAGTAGGCTATGTGGAATTTGCTAATATGATTAAATATATATATATATATATATGTTTTTTTTACCCAATCTCGGCTATGTTCTGTTATTCTTTTTTTTTATTTTACTGTCCATTCACCTCACTTCGATCCTATCATTTGTCATTTTCGTATTGGGTCTTGTCATCCTGTCCTGCTGGTTTTCAGGTTTCCCTCATAAATACACAGAAAAAAAAAACACGTACACTAATTAACTTTTCTAACTATAGTAATTATTGGCATTGTTTTCAAGGGGAAGGATGAGGTTAATAACATAGACGAAACTTCTTCCACACCCAGACTTGTGGAGTTAATAAGTATAAGCATGCACAAGCTGGTTTCTCTCAGAAATTCATTAGTTAAATTAATTGTGTTAACCTACTTCGCTGGCTCGAAACATACTTTACGTAGTTGTTTTTTTTTTTTTTTTTTTTTATCTTTCGACACTGGACATAGGCTTCATCAAGCCCGTTACCGTGGCCCAGGTCAACTGCTACTCTCACACACACACGTCACGACTTCCGAACTGGTACCCAGCCACAGAGGGAGGGAAGTGAGGGTAATTCCCAAATACTGCAGCTGTTATGGTACCAGCGAGGGTGTTTTACGACGTTCGGTGGCCTAATAGTTAGTGCCTCAAACTCAAATCGGAAGAGTAAATATTCTCAGGCCCTCACCCGAGAGGATAGATCTCCCGACCTCCAGGTTACGAGTCCAGAACACTAACCACTCGGCCACCCCCCTATACAAATTGGTTATAGTGTTTAGTGTCTATATATTTTTTTTCTTCCCTTGCCAAGACGTGGAGAGGATCAACTTTCACAGCTTATCGTGACGTCATAGCCCTGTGCTGTCATTTAAAGATGGGGCAGCATCATACTCAACACATCTTCATTTTCCAACAATACGGTAAAACTGACAAAAGTAAACAACAACTGTATTTCTATCATATACATTCCTGTTTCATACTTTGTCAGTCAGACATGAAATAACGATTATTTATCACACGCCACAGGCATTAAACCTGGCCTAAACACAAGAAATGAGACACGGTTGGGAAAAGGAAAATTTTCATCGATTGTCAACAAATTTTGAGATGAATGAAAACAAAGATGATACATTCCGCGTGCTTTCTCACCTCCGTCATCATCTTGGTATGTATATAAAGCTCTGAAGACCCCTAGAGGAAGAGCAAAGGAGTCCCTCTGTCACTATATTGGAGGCTGGACCCAGGGAGGGGCGGCACACCTTCCCCTCACCACTATCTCACTGTGACTGCTCTGACTTTGCTAATGCTAATAAAATGCTTCTCCCAAGTCCCGTCTCCCCTCACTGCCCTCTCCACCATTCGTGTTATATTAATACTATATTAAGTATTCCCTTTTTTAAGACTGGATTGCCAACAGATTAGCTACATGACAAAAGTCGACCAATGTTTATCTCGTAAACAAGTGGTCTGTAGCAATTTTTTTTCTGCAGGAGGTATCTTTGGCAACTATCATGTATTGCTTTCTTATCTATATATGTCCTTGCTCGGTAAGGTGATTTTAAAGATGTTATGAAGATTAGACTCGTATTTATCTCTTTGGTGAAAAACTATTACGGATATAACGCAATATGATTTAAAAATATATAATGAAAGACTTACCATTTATAGGACTGGCAACTCCAGCATCCGCGCACGCTTGTTGCACCTCGGACGCAATTTTACTCTCTGTATGAGCGTTGGGCACCACCTGCTGCAAAAGGCGGAAAAAGTTGAAAAATTTACTCTTGGGTTGGAGTGATAAAACTAACCATAGGACATTATTTTAAATAGTATCATTGTCTTTCCCAGCCCATTCATACCTGTAGCAGTATGACCCTAAATTAACCTAACCTAACCTAGCTGTTGGCGAGGGCGGTGCCGAACGCTCATACAGTTCGTAATAATGCTCCCCGGACCCTTCCTACCCACCGTCCTAGAGCTTACTCAGCCGCCTTACTGGGACACCTCTCTGTATATATCTACTCTATTGCCGGTTGGTATTACAATTTTTCTACCCTCATTACCCACTAATTTACACCAGTCTAAGACACTTTTCTTCTATAGCAGTTTCTTTAGGTATTTCAAATGAGGCATTTTGAAACTAGTCTGACCTTACCTAACTTAGACTACAGCAGACTACCAGGATCTAACCTGGGCAAACTACCAGGACCTGACCGGGGCAAAATACTGGGACCTAGCCGGATCTGGCAGCACTGCTACAAAACGGCAATAGTCTAGACTCTAGATAAATACCCACCTCTCTTTCCTTCCCAAGTTCCCAGCCCTAAAGATTTGTTACTCTTCATAATTATTGCTATTTCAATTTCATCATCAATAGTGCTCCACTGACTTTCCCGAGTCTTGGCGCACTGCAACATTTTTCAAAAGCTTCCTGATGTTTGTCCAGCCACTCTTGATCTTGATTATGAAAGAAGACTGCCCTAGGCCTGAAAGAACCTGTAGATATATAGTATGACAATGGAAAATTCCATTCCATTCCATTACCAATTTAACGAGCCTTTGGTAATTCTGTCTTGCAATGCCCAACTAACTGTCAGTTTCTAATACCTTCTCTATATTCACAAACTTATGATATAATCTCGTCTTTTGCAGATGTCATGTGATGCAGTTCAAATTTGTAGTTAACTTTCCTGCAATATAAGGTCAAATTGTCATTCATTTATTTCAATGATTTTCTTCCAAACTTTAATTCTTCCTATGTTATAATAACCTCAATCTTATTCTTTTTACAAACAGAGTAACTCCATTTTTTTTTTCCTAAAGGCCCATCCAAGCACTGGCTTCTTTAAGTATTACCAGATGGAGCACTGCTGTTCCAATTATCCTCCACATTATGATGCCTGTCACCCACCTACCAAATGTGTATTGGACTGGGTTTTGGTAGCAATGTTTGCCTGCCAAATAACAGGCCTTTCAACTGTGGTACTGTATAATATAACTATCCCTCTCAGACTTTCTACTGTAATACCTGCCTTCCCAAAATAAAGAGGGCCTATACAACATTAGGCTTTGATAAGCGATTAAATTTGCAAAATAGGCTACCGGAATATCTCTTAAATGAAAGTAGGCAGGACTTAAAGCAATTTTCCTATTCACACCATCATATTTTTATAACAACTGCGTGCAACTTTCTTTGTAGCCTTCCATACTATACTTGTGCCAGGAGGAAAGATACGAACTGTATATACAGCACTATAAATCCAAACTGAGTTTCAAGGAAGGTTCTAACAATCATAATTGGGAAAGGATGCTTTAGGTCACAGGCTGATATCATGGCATATTTTGTGGCATTAAAATATCTTATGTGACTATGAATACTGCCTTAAAATTTCCTCTGAATGAGTAGGGAGCTGTGAATATCATCTGCTTGAAAGGAGGAGTCTTTTCTGATTTTCCTTTTCCATCCCTGTCTGGAGTCCCTCACTTTTTGAAATAAAGGAAATGAGGACTTGATGATGATGTGTTCCAACAAAGGAAATGTACATGTATTGATCATGATTTTAATTCAGAATGCCTATGAATAGATAAGAATGCATGGAAAATATGACTTTTCTCTGTATCAGTACTTTACACAGTAAATCACTAATGAATAATTATCAAAGGACACTGATTAAAGAGTAAGATATTTGGTACAGTGTACTGAACTTTCAGAATGCTTTCAAATTGGGCCGATGGTGCTGGATGAAAAAAAATTCTTCATACTTTGGTAACAAGTAATTCACCAATGAAACATTCTGACAATGATTACTGATGTGGCTGGTAATGTTAGATGAAAACTATGTCATCTTCTTGCATAGCTGCTAAGTAATTCTCCTATTCCTGGTTTTGACAAAGACTGTGGTTCAGACTGTTGAGGGTACAGGCTGCTGGCCAACATTTGTGTCATGCTGGTCAATCCTGAGCTCTGCTGTGGTACAATAGACTGATGCTGCTGCGGCTGCTTCAGGTTGCGATGCTGAGGGAAGGTGGGCATCATCCTGGGGTCACATGCTGTTTGTGTAGGATAGGAAGATAAAAACATGGAGTTGAAAATACAAATAAATTTTTCATCAATCACTAAAAGTTCAGGTTATCAACCCCTTCAGGACAGTTACTCGACTTTAATCATTTTACTCAAGATAATACCTGATGATTTTAATTAAAGTAGTGAAAATTCTGGACATGAGACTTAACACAGTAATAAGGACAACAGCTTGAGGAACTTCAACAACAACATTATGAAAACAGAGTCCTCTACCATGGGAATCTGAACTTGGATTTCTTATTGAAAAATCCTTATATGCAGTACAACAACTAGGCTACAGCTATATAAATTATTTACTTTGCTTGGGAAAAAGTAGCACATTTTGGCAAGTCATGGCCTCTAGCTCACATTTCAATCATTCCACTTGCATCTTAGAATTAAGGGGTTAATAAAAACCAGGGTGTTAATTAGTAGGTGAAACACTTACAAAATACAGGCATACTAGCAGGTAGGACTGTACTACTTACAATACATAAAGTACCAATATGCTACAGTATATACATACGTAGGGGTTGCTCTTTGAAGTAGGAACTGTCAAGGCACTCCTCAGCAGTGGCTCGACGCTGAGGGTCATACATGAAGAGGAAGTTGAGGAGTCGCTGACCAGAGGAAGAGAGGGTTGGGAAGCGAGTCTTGAGGTTATTGTAGGGTTGTGATCGTAGCGTAAAGTTTTCAATGGCTGGGAGCTGGGAAAACTCTGGCCAAATGTTATCATTGGGGGTACCTGTGAAATTCAAAGCAGTATGAAAGACTGTAAGAGTAATACACAGAGAGATTAATGTAATACAATGAACTTCAGTCAAATAGTTAGTGATTACAGAATTAGCTATGGGCTTTGCCAGGTAAAGAAAATTTGACTATGCTGTATAGTATTTTCTAATGTTTTCCGTACTGCCTGTTCAAACCACTACCCAACCAGATGGTCTACGATGAGGTTCGGTCAGGTAAGGTTAGCTAAGTGTTCTACCTATAACTCACCCAGAAGGGCTATGATGAGGTTAATCTGGTCTATCTCTGACTTGCCCGGAAGGAGTGGCTTGTGGAGAAGCAGTTCACCCAAGATGCAGCCAGCTGCCCACATATCAACAGCCATTGTCTGGGTTTTAGTCTGGTTATGAAAGAGGAAGAGAGGAATTACCAGCAATAAATGAAATTACCCTCATATAAGGAAAAGCCTTCCCTGACAATATTTAATTACTATTTCTTAACCAACAGATCTTATCTCTAAAGGATGCTTAGATAGAGATTAAAGGATCACCTCACTTTGTCACCACATGCAAATTGAATTATGAAACTGAAGTATGTATGTAACAATGCTCTGCAGTTGCTTGCTCTCTTGGTGCTTATAATGTGGAACTCAAACTAGATACACAATGAAGGCTAAAAGTGTCAACAAACATTTGTTTGACTGTGCACTAGTAATCTGACAATTTATCAAAGATATTGGATATACCAGTACATATACCTGGAAGAGTAGTTCTGGGGCTCGATACCAGAGGGTGACCACTTGAGGTGTCATGGGTGACATTGGGTAGCCCAGTTCTCGTGCCAGGCCAAAGTCCGCTGACAATAGAACAAAGGCTATAGAGTAAAAACCTTTTATTCTATTAAATTTCTTAAATTCTGGACCCAGGAATATAACGTATGCTCATACTGAGGATTAGGTCAGGCCTCCAAGTGGACATTTTTTGTTTCTAAAAAGGATAATATTACAGGGAGCACAGATGACATTGTATATATAATAAAAAAAGGCAAAGTTATAGAAGTTTAACCGATTTACCTATTTTTATTGTGCCCATGTTGGTCAGGAGAAGGTTAGACACTTTGACATCTCGATGAACGATTTCCTTCTTGTGCAGGTATGCCAGCCCCTTGAACACCTGTGAGTTAAGTTCATTATGTTAAAGTTCTCTTGTCAAAAGGAAATACACAAATGAAATATCCAGCATGCTTATTTTCTGAGTCATAGCAAAAGTACATTATCTCAAAATCTGCAACCAATTGCCCAATACATGACTCTAATCCCATGTATTATTATCATAAACCAAACATGTTGAACATTAATGATGTTGCTCATTGATACTTGCTATCAGCAAAGAAAACCCTGTAATTAAACCCACTGTAATAGAGATCCAACAACTTAAACAACAATAATGTGGTACAATATGTGTTTCTTTCTACAGTGGTACAACAACTATGGTCATTTACCACATGTTAGGGTTACATTATCAAGTAAAACATAGTAAAAAAATGCAAGAGAAAGTAACTCTAAAACATGAGAAAGTGACTCCGTGAAGTAATAAGTCTGTACGGTACAAAAGTTCATCAGAAAAAACTGACATGAGAGCTTTAGTTTTGTCATATGATGGAAACCAGTACTGTAACTTACCTGGATCATGATGCATTTGACTTGAGCCTCCATGAAGGGTACCTGCATATTGTCAAGAAGGCTTGCCAGGTCCTGCTCACAGTATTCCATCACCAGGAAGATACTGGGAAAAGCCAATAACTATACAGCAAGGCATTTCATCCCTTCTTTTACAAACACCCTGAAATTTATCCACCACCCTCTGCACCAGGGACAAGTTTGCCACCAGGGACAAGTTTCCTCATCCAAACTTAGTTTTGCACCCAGGCCTCCCACTTTTGCCTTTACCTCACTCATACAGCCATTCATGTACAAGTACCGTAAACACTGAACAGCCAAGGTGAAATCATACACCCCTGTCTCAGCCTCACATGAGAATAATGTCATTCTAGTACCAAGCAATGAATATCATTTGGCAAGTTTTGATAGTGGCTGAAAAAGAGTCTGTGCATTTTTGCCAAATCAAAGAAATGGACTACTATATAGTGAGTAAAATAAACAAACCCTGTACTACCATACATGCTATATATATCATGTCTAAAAGAATCAGAACTACAATTATCATTATGTTTTGCCTAATTCATTCACAGTCCTAAGAGATGGCAGAGGTGTCAAACTTAATTTCTATGGCTGGCCAAAGTTCATGTGATGATGCAATATATAGGGCATAAAATAAGAGTTGCTATCATCCTTCCAGGAAAGAGTAATCATTCATAATAGATATGGAAGTTACAAATGTAAAAACATTAAACATAAATAAACAATAAATGGCCTTTCTCCATACCTCTCGAGACTCCGCCCCACTACGACTTCCTTCAAAGAAACAATGTTGGGGTGATGGCATGACTGTAGGAGCATTATCTCCCGTAACCCTGATACAGGCATGCCATCCTTCTCCTTCTCCATCCGCATTTTCTTAAGTGCAACAATATCATTGGATTTGGTGTCTCGTGCACGATCTGTAAAAATTTTATATGTGAATAACTTATTTTGAATATTTACTACAACTCCCAGCTTTGGCAGGAACCCATTTGATCTTGAGGAGTTATTGCTTGGTCAGTCCTTCAAGTTGGACATGACAGATAACGGATGACTCAGTCTCATTTTCTCTCATAACCTTCAGACATCACATTCTGAAACCAGTGGGTTGATTAGCATGGAAATTGCTCTACAAATTGCTTTTCAAATTTGAGCAATTTATCAGCACATTGATCTAACAAAAATTGTGCTGCAATGTGCCATTCTTACTACCTCAGGGCTACAAACGGTAAAAGTAGAGAAGTACTGAGTTCACTATATTGTATATTTTAGTATCATTACCCAATATTTTGGACCATTATAAGACACTTTTCATCTATGGTATTTCTCTCGGAGATGCCCCGTTTTCGAGATAGCCTGTTTTACAAACATAATTTGGAAATTAGTCTGACCTAACCTGACCTGACCTAACCTGACCTAGACCACAGTAGACTACCGGAACCTAACCTGGGCAAACTACCGGGACCTAACCTGGGCAAACTACTGGGATATAACCGGTGTAAATTTTCATAAAGTGACCGGGGCAAATTCCCAGGACCTAGACGGATGTGGTAACACTGCACGGCCCTAGCTAAGAACGCAGTACTTCTCTAGTAATACCCTACGAACAAACAAACATTATGTAAATGCATGGAGAAATCGTAAATTTATCATAAAGAGTGTCACATAAAATATACTGGTAATAAAATTTACAGTCTGTAAACTGTATAATACAACAATAATAATGATACAAAACACAGCTATTGACACTTACAAACTACTCCATATGTCCCCTCTCCTATTCGATTTAGTTTCTCAAATTCGCCAACAAATCTGCATCTCCCAAACTGAAAGTAAAATAAAAATTATAGTTACGGAAAGGTGAATGGATAGAGTTATAAATACATCCTGCCATAACTAACAATAAGAGTGTCAAGAACAGTGATTAAAAATATCAAAATAGCTTTGTGCAAGAGAAATATATACAATAACCACAAATTTTTATTTAAAGCCCCTCTGCTTATACCTCTCATTAATACCAACTACCAAGCTCTAGGGATTTACTCTTAACACTTTGCCACTGTGTTGCGAGATTATATTCAAGATAGAATACCCCATACCAAATATACGGTAAATATTGAAAGAATTACCGTTATTGCATACGGTTTTTCTACCTTCATTGCCCACATATTTAGACCATTCTATGACTATTTTCTTCTATGGTATTTCTTCCGCAAATGCCCCATTTCCAAGATAGCCATTTGAATGGGGCATTTTGAAATTAGCCTGACCTTACCTAACCTAACCTAGACCGCATCAGACTACCGGGACCTAACCTGGGCAAACTACCGGGAAATAACTGTGGTAAAGTACAGGAAATGACTGGGGCAAAATACTGGGATCTAGCAACACTGCTACAAAACGGTAATTCTTTCAATAAATACCAATAATACTGCCGATACATACTATATGCTTCTCTGGAATTTCTATGGGCTTTCCAGTGAGAAATGATACTAGTCCAGGCTTCTTGCTGGTTGAACTGGACCCCTTTTCACTCCGCTCAGACATTTTGAAAAAGCACCAACGAGGTTCTACTATGATGATTATATGAGTTTCTGGGATGTAATTAGACTTTGTTACTGTACAGCTCTCATTGTTGTTTGTTCCTGTGTACTGTCTTGTTTTAATTAAGTTGTTTAATAAAAAAATCAACTCTTGTTTTGGTTCGGCTGTTTCCAGTTTAGCAGTTGTTGCATTGCTATGTGGATTGTGGGGAATTGCCTTTGCAACGGCTCCCCTTTTAGCTTTTATTGTTTTTTTTTCTATGGTGCTCGAGCTTTTTGTCTCTTTTTTTTTCTTTTCCACAATTCCACTAGTATATTTTTAAAGTTTTCTATATTTTTAAATAATAGTTTGCCCACTTTTGCCGAAATAATTTTGACTTCTTTCTTATAAGTTTGAACAGTAAAGTAAAAAATGTTCCAAGTCTTCCTCTTCTGCTCCACATCCTTCACATTTTTCAGATTCCCCTATAAATCTTTTCCTATCATTTAAATTTAGGGTGTTGGTTCTAACTTCTACACTTAAGGCCACTTGATGTGTACAGGTACTCAGTGTGAGGGTTATCTGATCCAATGGATACAGTCCTAAACATGTCAGTGCCTGGATAAGGAATGAATAAAAAGATTATTACAATTACAGAAGAAGACTACTAGATCAATACCATATTGCCCAACAAAGGAAACAGACCTCTGAGTTGTTGTCATTATTTGTTCTCCTGTTTGCACTGCTTTGCTCTGGGTTTTGTACCGTGGGCTGTTCATGTACTGGGGATCATAAATGACTAACACTGCAGGATAATGAACCAAATTAATTCACAAACATTTATGACCTCAACAAAGTATTAATATAATACACAAGTCATACACTGTACTTACAGGGATTTTTTTTTAACAACATGGATAATAAAATTTTGAGGTAAAGTTAATCAATAATTATCACAGCCAACACACTCCAAAAACTTGAACCATAAGCTAAGTGGGAAGAAAATTGTTAAGTAATCTGGAGGCTACCAACTCTTCCAAATTGTGCCAAGAAATACAGTATACTACATGGATATACTTGCAGGTTCTGGTTAGTGATAGTTCATAAATTTCTAGCCTCAACTTTGTTAACAATTTCAAACTCCCCAAACTTTCTGCTTTTGGAAAAACAAATAACTGTTTTTGTAAAACAAGATAAACTGCAGCCTAAACCTGTACTATTTGAACACAAGAAAGTTGTAGCATTATCCTTCCATGCATAGAAATAGCAGTTCTTATTATTCATAATGCAGATGAATTTCCTTAGTAAATCACCTACCATGAAATCGATATGAAACTTAACTATAAATGAAAAATATTGGAATTTCCTTAGTTTAGATATCATAGCTATTAATACATAATTGGAACCATTTCCAAATGAGATTGTACTGTAAGTGTTTTCAATTATATTCTTTATTCTTTTCCTATTATACTCCCAAGAAATACTGACTTAGGGCTTTGAAGCTCTTAGTGGTAATGGGAAATTGCAAATTAATATTTACCGAGGAACACTATACAGGCCATGTGGCCCTAGGAAGATTTTAAGAGTGTGACCCTTTCTACTAGGTTTATGAGCAGCAATAAGCTTGACACTCTGAACCTCATGGAAATATGGTAATTGATCTGAGGATAAAAGAAGACCGTCCTTATTCCTGGAAGACCATTTATAGTCTAGGGAGGTGATTGAGGTGGGACACATGGTGAGACCGCAACCACAACCCAGCATATACATTCAGTGACGGGGAGTCAAAGCTTCATTGCAAAGAGCCGATATTTCTGGGACTCATTAGGGACTATGGTACCAAAGGCAACACCTGTCATATATATATATATTTTTTTTTTTTATCAAACCAACGATAATGATACAGAAGGAAAATGCTAATATTGGTAACTGTTTAGAATATAGTACAGTACAAAGGTACAGTACATGAACAAGAGTAAAAATATGGTATTATCAAATGCCATCTGAAAACTAAACAAAGAAATAATTATATAACCACTGTTTAAACTCTTTTTGTGTTTAAGCTTAAGTATTTTGTAGTTAACTGCTTCATCTCTTCACCCAGAAAATATTAATTTTTGTTATTAAGGCTAAACCATTATTCTATTTAAAATAGCATCACATTAAGGTTGGCTGTGAGAAGGGCAGGGTTAATTGTATATATTCACACAATTACACACACACTGGTAACTTGAGGGAAGAGAATGTACAGATACAGTCAAAAGTTATGAGCTGCCAGTCTATCTATTAACTATTGATGATATACTGTACTGGACCATACAGTATTATATAAAGTATGCAACTACTGTACTGTATGTTTCAGCACAATAGTATGAATGCCTATTGCTTCCCTACATGTACAAATACAGAAGTACATTTGCTATAAGTTTCACATGAGCAGGAGGAAAAGAATTTGTGCTGCAACTGAGCACAACATTAAACTGCAAATAAAACTGAAATATTAACATGACTATAGCACTGGTATAATCCAAAGACACCATGGCAGTGTGAAACATTACCATCACTACAGTGTCTGGATATACAGAATGCAGCACTTTGCGTGTGTGTGTGTGTGTGTGTGTGTGTGTGTGTGTGTGTGTGTGTGTGTGTGTGTGTGTTATATCAGGAAGAACTGAAAAGGAAGAACGAGAGAACTCCTTAGGCCTGGAAGACCCTGTCAGATGAGGGAGTATGTGATACACAGTATATTTCCTACCCTGACAAGTTCATTACAAAAACACTCCACTGACGGATCATGAACTTAAACCCGCTCCATTCTGAATAATCCACCAGGCCAAGCATTTTTACTATTTATACATGCTTTAGTGTCTTAACTTCATAAGATTAGTAAGTACAGATGTTGTCAGTAAAATGGAGACTATAAGTTCTTTCAAATTACACTATTTTATAGTACAGTAGTTTGGAGGAATCAGTAGCATCCAGGACACTGACTACACAGTATCGTACCCTATAAAGGCTGTGAAGAATCACAGCTCTGTCTGTGTAGTATCTTTTAGTTGAGTATCACATGATTAAACAAACAGCACACTGACTCTAGGATGACCAATCATCCATTTGAGCAAAACATTAAATTAATACTATTTTTTATTGATTGGAACAATCATGATCCTAGCAACTTTACCATCCTGTTTTTTTTAAAGAAAGATGGATATGTTTTCAGGTGTGAAGGATGATTACAAGTGTTATAGTGGCTATATTTGTACAATTTGTGTGTGTGTGTGTACAGTACTTAGGAAGAATGGTCGTTTGTGTGGGAGTGGATCATTTTGCATGTGATTAGTGTGCCAGTGACAAATACTTAGTTGTGCTGAAGTGGAATGGCTATGTTTGTATCTATGGTATGAAAAAAGTTTTGGGTGTATTGGAGTGGCTAAGTTAATTAAGTTCATTCTTATGACTAGGTTTGTATGTACAGTATACTGTACTGGACATGAAGTAAGTTTGGTTGTGCTGGAGTGCCTGTGTTTACCTAATTGTGAAGAGTGATTGTTTCTTAAGTATAAATGAAATTTATGTCTGCATGTTTGTGTATGAAGGATGATTAGTAGTTACAACACCGAATCATGATGGTAACAATTCCCGGATCACGTGTATTGCTAGAAAAATTGTCCAAACTTAGAGCCATGTTATAAATGGCTGACCAAGCAAGAAACACATACAACCTGATACTTGTGAGGGGAATTACAACAAAATGAATGCAAGTGCCATGTTCAATCTTTTTTTTTTCTTTAATCACTTATTACTGTAATTACCCACCTTTTATTAACTTGGAAAGTTTGAAGTATAAGTCTGTAATGCCACATGTTGTTCCTTTACCCTTTACAAGCATCAAGATATGGTAGTTTCATAGTCTCATTATAAATTTCACATATACAGTATTTGCTATACATAATGCCTTCCACGTACAGAACAAGCACATCATCAACAATAATATGCTTCAATTTAATAATGTTATTCCAGTGCCAGGCTACAAAGGCCATACCACACTAAATCACAGTAAGCCTTAGGTTGGATTTGTACTTGGCTATTAGTACTGGGCATTAAGTACTTGATGCAATATAAGGTGCTAAACACACACATTTAAAGGTATCCTGATCTGTATAGTACAATCAATTTCATGCAGGAAACAGGTCACAATAATCTTGTGATAAGGTACATTCGCAGCTAAAGCATTAACTTCCTTCAATAAGAATGATTATTTCTACAAATATAAAGTACAACGTTCCTCTTAAGTGATATCACTGACAATATGGACAAAATAATACTGGCAATCAATCAGTGGCTATAGGTGCCAAAGCCCCAGATACACAATACAAGAAGTAGCAGTTAGTATCATCCAGTGAACTACAATACAACCAAAGAACTTAACACCATTATGTACAGTTTATTTAAATAAACTTCACATTATTTGAACACAATATACTGTACTACAAAACAAAATGAAAAGCATCATCCAGTGCCATTCTATGTTGTACTTTCTGTTTTTCAACATCTAAACCAACTGCTAACTTCTTGTTGTGGTCCATACTGCTGGATAAAGTGTTCATTACATTAACTCCATTGATAATAATAATTCAATGTACTAAACCATATTGCATTCTTGCACATCAGTCATCAGGATATGTTCAAATATTTGAACTGAAAATTGTGATAGTTTCATTTGGAGACAACTGCATATTGTAATAAAATATATGAGTAAAAGTAAGATTAGCTGATAAATATTGCTACATTCTCATGTTCTTGCCAACATAAATTTAGTGTCTAATTGTAAATTTCTTGAAAGTATAATCTTGAATCTCCTTCTCATTTTTGAATTCGGCCCTTTCAATACGAGATGCTCGGCTTCCTACGTTGCTGAGCCAGTCTTTCCTGGAATCAACAAAACAAAAAAATTATTAACAGAAGCAGTAACACATGAAGACAGTTGTACAATTAAGAACAACAGAACTACGGTTCATTACAATGGATACAATACTTGAGGGTGGGATCTGCAATTATTATTCTTGGGCAGATTCAAATACTGTACCTTTATTCTGCACATTTTTGACACACATAAGATAAACTGTTCAGGTACCCATAAGCAGCATGGCAGTGCACTGCCTCCAAAAACAATATCAGAATGGTAATTTGTAAAAACATTATATTGGTCACAGTATTCAGTGGTAAAATATAATATTGTACTGTACCATTGTATATTGTCTCAACAGTATTTCATTAGTTAGCAAAATCAGGCAAAGCAAACTTGAAGAAAAATTTGTTGAAGTAGCTGGTGTAATAATGAAAGCACCAGTGAGTGGGTTGAAAATAATATTTGTAGACCATCATAACAAAATGAGGGGGAGTGGAAATGAGTGAATAAATTGAATACACTAAACTTCAGAAGGGTGTTAGCTCATCAGACATGTTACACACAACATATCTAAAGCTCCAGAAAGCAGGGTAACCCAAAACTTGACATTATTTTGTGGGGCCTGTACACTTGGAAAATTAATCATATTTTTAAGATCACACTAAAATTCAGACAGTTGGTCAGAAACCTACTGATACATAACAACCAAAATTTAATATTAATATTAATATATTTACTTCAAACCTCTTCTGCTGGTACAGTACAGCTCATAATGTCATGGAATAATGGCTGCAAACAGCCTACTTTATGATACAGTACTAAGTACCTACCTATATTGTACAAGTACTACAATTATTATGGAACAAGGAACATCAAACACAATATCTAAGGCTAAGACACTCTTACGATGATTAGGTTAGGTTCAATTAAGTAAGGCAGGGTTCAAACATTCAAGCTGAACATACTGGATATCATGCACAAAACTAGGGTACTGCTTTTACATACTGATGCTCACTAGCTTAACTAATGTGCAAAGGATCCTTTGGTGGTACAATATCAGGTAAACAGTGTGAAGTAATACACCATCCCTTCACCTCATTTAAAAATCATATTTTCACTATATGAGGAATATATAAAACAATGGCTTATTAAGTAGGAACTTCTGTTACAGTGTTGCATTGCATCTATAAATGTAATTGATATTCCTCAACTTAAAAAATTAATCTAGTATCAACTCTTGATTCACAGTACTGTATTGCATAAGATTATCCGGTTTTAGTCCAAGCATATTATTAGTCTAAAGCAATTATTCAGTGGTTGACTGAATCAGATGAACCTTTTTGGATAAAGAACCTACTTTCCTCTGACAAGATTATCAATGGAAGATGAAGAGTTAAACAACATCAAAAGTAAAGACGGCACATCTAATTTTTTATGAGTACCATATAAACTGTTTCCCTAATGTGAGTAAAACTGAGATAGTGTGGGTATCAACACTACCTCATGCAAACCTCTTGCAGCCCCCATACTTAACACACTAACTCTGACCAATGTTTTCATCGCAAGTGCTACTATTGCCCTTTCACATTTTCTTCTCATATCCAGTATTATTCGAAGGTACTTAAACTCTTGACCCACGTTGGGATACTCACCATCCACTTGCACATTCCACACTGACTCACCCTCAATCTCCTCTATCACCATCTAGTTCTGACCCACATTAACCATTAAACAGCAATGATTACACATCTATGCACCACTCGCCAATAAAATTTCTACATCTCTCTTGCTGCTAGCCAATAGTATCACATCATCTGCATACATCAAGTTCAACTAACCAAATTTCTCTACTTTTAAAGTTTCTCCACTTTTCAGAACTTCTCACACTATCATGTGGTTGTGAAACTTCGGAGTGGCATGATTATTGGATCGAGAGATGTATATGGAGTCCAAAAAACTAACAGGGTGAGAATACTGAAATCCAAGAAAGGTGTAGTATAAGCAAATAATTTAACCAAAGTGTAGAGGAAAGTATTTAGAGATGGTATGGGTATGAGGAAAGAATGGATGATAGAAGAGAGGTGAAAATGTTTTTGCGAGTGATTCTGAGAGGCAAAGAAGAAGTGGAATACCTAGAAGATAGTAAGTTATGCCGAGTGATTAAAAAAATGTTGAAGAAGAATGGATGAAGAAAAAGAACTTGTGCATGATAAGGAAGAGTGAAAGAGATTTGCTAAGAGGAATGTATGTTAGGGCTGGCAATTCAGTTATTTTCTGACAGACTATGGATTGGCTCATTCCACAAAGCCTATATGAGGGACTTTGGTCATGCCAGAACTAGTGAGGGAGAGCTGAGAATTTTGTGGGCTTGAAAGGAAGAGTGAATGTCAGCGAGACCCTTTTTACTGGGTATTTCTGTTGCTCAATTTGTATTTTGATTCAATTTTTCCACCTCTGGTTCTGGAGCTCCCACCCCTTACAAAAAGGGAAATGAGATATTGATGATGATACTAAATAAAATTTTCAGCTAGTATGGTGGAGTACTGTACCTTCTCATGTTCATTACCACCGAGTGTTTAGTTTCGTCTTTTTTCATACCAATTAAATTTCCTTGCATTAGTCAATACATACTGCTAAAACATGCTACAACCAAAAGAAAAATACGTCTGAATAGCACTGAAAAACTATCTCACAGAATATGGGTTAATCTTATCAACACCGACATACATCAACTGAACTTTCTGGGTTGGACCTTCAACCTGGCCAGCCACAGTGCCATGGGAAGTGTTCCTGCACCAGCCAACCACACCTAGCTTCATCCCTTGCTCTTGGGTGTACTGTTGGTGTGAAACATGAAGGATATTATATTTTGCTACAGTTACTATTGTCTACTTTCCTGTACGTTCACAGCTGCTGTTTAAATAGGATAACCATGATTGCTTGAAGCCCATTGGTCAGGGGTTAAAAATGATTGTGTATTCTTTATTAGACAAATGAATATGCATCTGTAATTTAGATATAACTAATTGACTGTAGACAAAAAGTAACTACAGCATACGTAAAACACATGAAACAGAGATGGAGCCACCCTATATATCAGCATCAGTCTTCATTAATGATGCATGCCTATCAATAACTCCTGGGTGATGAGCTTTATCCAATCATAGTTTGCTGGTTAACCTTTCTGATATCAGGCATAAACAATGAGGGTATGCTACAGAAGAATAGGCTATAAATATAATAGACAAAACATTCCAAAGAAAGGTCCATCACCAAGCTGAAATGAAAACACATTCAAGAGAACAATTACAGAAAGCATAGGCAACACTTGTTATTCAAGCTTTCATTATATGATACTACTCTCATCAGATAACAATTTGCAATCTGAGCTCCACATTCTGCTCACATAATCTGTCACAATCCTTCCGTTTCCATACAGCCAGCATGAAAGCCTACAGTCATCTATCTACTTCAGAATGGTTGATCTGCACAAAATTAGTTTACATAAATCTGTGCATTAATCCTACTTTTCTTTCTCTCTCTCCTAATCACCCTCAGCAACAGGACATTCTTGTGCTTCTCAGAATCTGTAGAGGTGTATGATAACAGCTATGAAAGGGCACAACCAGATTTAATGATTGCAGCAAGTTAAATTAATGTTCTTTATTGGTTTTCATCTAGAGTATTATGTTTTAATTGTGTTTAATTTATCTGTCACCTGTTCTTGAAGATATAAATGTGTGTACAGTACAGTAGTTAGTCAAGTTCTATGTCTAGGCTATATTTATTTCTATATTTTCCATCCAATCATTCCCTATACAAAAGGTTTATAAGGAACAATCCAATCGGAAAATAAGTGTTGCCTATAGAGAGGAAGATACAACTATTAAGTATAAATTTATCATACAAAAGAACTGTACCACTAGCATCGCCATAGTTCTCTGCCACGTAGTGTATGGTGCTAATCTTCTTGTATTTGGGCAACTACACCGTGCATTGTATTATTTTACACTTTCGTTTTCAGTTCTCTAGCACTTCATATCTTATTTTACATGTATAGAATGCATCATGTTCAATAAAAGTTTTTAGTTAAAATAAAGGACCAATTAAGAATTTTGTTATTATCAGAGCACCTGAGTCACTATTGTATGACCAAGAGAGTTAACAGTACTCCCATAAATATGTAAAATTTGCCAACACCCACTGTGCTTACTTCCTACATGCTACTAACTACACACTACATACCTGTACTTTAATGGCTACTTTAATGCTACTCCAATATTATTCTTATCCAAGTTAATGCACAGGACTCTTTCATCCAAAAAAGGGGGGAAACACTTTGGAAAATGATAGGCATGGGTATTGATTTAAAATTTTTAAATTTGCAAATCTCATTATTTAAAATTGTTCAAATTGAGAATGTAAAGGTGAGACGCAAGCAAAAACATCTGTGGCCTCTACCATGCTGTGTTAAAGATCATGGCAGAATTCAAGACCTTGTCAAACCTTGGTAAGCCCTGCCCAATTACCATGAAATCTTTGGATTACCAAAGATTACAGTACTGGCCAAAGTAACAACGGCCATAATACACCACTACTATACCATGGCTTGTAATCAAAATGGTTATCAATGATCAATATGAGTGACTGGTGATCGTGCAAAGGAGTTGCGATACCATAATACAGTATTGAAGACATTTAATCCAACATCAGTTACCACCCAGGTGGAAAATCACATTGTCGTAGGCAATGGCAGGTAGCCTGACTATCACAATTAGGCCTATGCTGGTTGCTCATGCAATGTGTTTTTTTTTTTTTTTGCCAATTTCAATTTCATAGCATTGTGAATAACTGCTTCAGGTTTCATCTGTTGGTATGTCAGCATATCATTTTGCAGTGTTCTTGCAGGACAACCATAGTCGTAGTACTTAAGACATAAGGTAATCCCCACCTTAGTAGAGACCAGGGCATGTTTTTTTAATATGGCCCAGTGTTCCACTCACTCAATACTGTATATCTGAATAACGATAACACTATTACCGTAAGAAGTGAATCATAACTTTCTGCACAAAAAAATTAAGTCTAAAAATACCCCAGGTATCATTCCCCAAAGTTTTGATCATTCCTTCTGGGACATGAAACAGACACTGAGCTGGCAGATGCATTTCTAATAGAGCAAAGATTTGGCCTACATGATGACTATTTTATCAGGTGTCCCCTCCAGCTGGCCGGAGACAGTTCCACGGTCTGTGTTCATACACCAGCCATTCACTCCAATCTCTAAGGCCTTCTTCTGTGTGTTCTTTGGTAGGGAGAAAAAATCTGGTTGGTATATGGGTTGCTTGCACAGAACTCATGCACTAACTAATGACCGACAACCAGCCCATGAATTTTCTTGCATATGGCTCAGCATTGTACAGCTAGTTGTACAACTATATTTAAACTAAAGGTTAAGTTAATGAATTGGTGCATCAATAAAGTTTGATAAAGATATGATAGCTATGGGCCTACCTTTCACCTGCCCCAGGAGAACAACAACAACTACTATGCTTAAACTAATGATATAATTAATAAATTGGTGCAGCAATATACTTTGATCAAGATATGATAGCTGTGGGCCTACATTTCATACCAATTATTTATCTCTGATATTCTACAGGATATTGAATGAAATTATAGGACAGGCCAATCACTGTGCTCACATTATGCACATTACTCTATAGAGAACATATAAATGATTTTGTCTGCACTTTACAATTTAAGTTAAAAACACAAATATTAGTGACAAAATCTTTCTATGCTATGGTAGAAAGAAAACTCTGATAAGGCATCATTGTTCAGCACGCGCACGCACACGCACACACACAAAAAATAATCATGGTGCATGATGGATTCAATACTAAATTAGCCTATGTGCTGATGATATACCAGGAAAATCCAAGGTTTCTATGGCTATCTGTGTACTGTAGATTATAGGCCTAATTTCAGTAGTAAATATTTGCCTGATAGTAGACGCACAGACTGTATAGTAATTATGTAATATAAAACTTTGTGTACTGTACCTTGAAATATTACAGTACCGTAGTTAATTACATACCTTCCGAAAGAAGACACCTGAAATCAATGCAAAAAGGATTAGTAAGGACTTTATTGTTAATAATTTAATAAAGGATTTTTGTGTGTAGGACCTACAGTATATATGCCTAAGCCGTAAAAACTTACCTGTCGAAAGCAGACACCTGAAATAATATGAAATGGAATTAATCCAGTACAATACTATTCCTATTACAGTTTTTTTTATACAGGAATTCATTTTATTGGCTAGCTACACTAAAATTATAGTACAGTATCCCAAAAACAACAAGAAAAGTGAAACGGCCTGTGGCACCAAGACAATAAATTAGCTGTTGTACAGAAATTTATGTTAAAGAAAGTTGCCACTTTGGTTATACAGTAATTACAGTATGTTCTATATCAACTTTTTGGGGGGCTGATCAAACCATCAAACTTACACTTGCTATTAATGACTACTACACCGATAGTGCATATGCCAGGCACATTAAAGTTCTGATTATGTTAGGGTACGTCAGATTTGGATAATTCTTGAACATACAGTAGCTGTTAATTATTTAATATGTTCCTATAAGTGATCCAAAATGTCTGATACAGTAATAGCGAACGGTCTAGTCAGTGATACTTCTAAATCTAATGCTCAATATAGTGAATGATTCTTTCCTCATAATTTGGTCATACGGTATATCAATAAACAACCAGAAATATGTATGAAAAACTAAAAAAAAATGTTAAAAAAAGAAAAAAAAACAGATCGACATGTTCTTCAGAAATACCATTAAATCGCTCTCTCCTGTGGTTATTTGAATATAACTGATGTGGATCTATTGGTTTAATTTGGTTAAAAGAGATTAACCCTGACCTGTGATGTTATATTACTTAAGGGAGTCATAATTATACTTTCTGTACATTGAAGTGCCTTGATTCCTCCAAAGTATGCCAGGACACAGGACCAGATGGACAAAAATAATGGTGGCCTGTTGCTTAAAATAGTTTGGAGGAATCAGCTACTTCAAATTTGCTAACACTATTCAACCCCCTAAAGGGGCCCCGTGATGTAGTCAGATAATTGGAGGTTAGCGAGTCCTTCATATATTACCAAGGAACACCACCACCTATATTGAAGGATGAATCGGAAGCCACCAAGGTATGTATGCAAGGACATCCGTGGTGTTGACGATAGTGTGGTACTGGTACAATGGCTCTATTGTTTATCTATGGAGCCATCGTACCGGTACCACACCATCGTATGCACCACAGATGATCTTGCATACGGCCCCAAGTCTCATACACTATCACAGGGTCCTTTAGGGGGTAATACACTTTCGTTACATTGGAGTGCCTTGATCCTCCAAAGTATGCCAGGAAACAGGACCAGATGAACAAAAATAGGTATTTATTTTATTGAAAGAATTACTGTTTTGTAGCAGTGTTGCAAGATCCGGCTAGGTCCCAGTATTTTGCCCTGGTCATTTCGATAAATATTGAAAGAATTACCGTTATTGCGTACGGTTTTTCTACCTTCATTACCCACGTATTTACACCATTCTAAGCTATGGCATTTCTTCCGCAAATGCCCCATTTCCGAGATAGGGCATATTGAAATTAGCCTGACCTTACCTGACCTTACCTAACCTAACCTAGACCGCATCAGATTACCGGGACCTAACCTGGGCAAACTACTGGGACCTAACCTGGGCAAACTACCGGGAAATAACCGTGGAAATGACCAGGGCAAAATCCTGGGACCTAGCTGGATCTGGCAACACTGCTACAAAACGATAATTCTTTCAATAAATACCGTCATTTCCTGTACTTTATCACGGTTATTTCCCGGTAGTTTGCCCAGGTTAGGTCCCGGTAGTCTGCCCAGGTTAGGTCCTGGTAGTCTGATGCGGTCTAGGTTAGGTTAGGTAAGGCTAATTTCAAAATGCCCCATTAAAATATGCCCTATCTTTGAAATGGGCATTTGCGGAAGAAATGCCATAGAAGAAAATAGTCTTAGAATTGTCTAAATAAGTGGGTAATGAAGGTACAAAAACCGTACGCAATAACGGAAATTCTTTCAATATTTACCCAAAAATAATGGTGTTCTGTTGCTTGGAATAGTTTGGAGGAATCAGTTGCTCCAGATTTACTTCACCCCCTCACAACTACCACTAATAATGACATCAGATCTATATGTCTACGTCTACTACCAGATGTACATTTCATCATTAATTCATCTAAAGCTATCTTACACGTATGGTAGCTAAGTTGAGAAAAGTATAAGGGGAGGGTATAGTTTTGGCATTTTTGGAGATAATGATTCCTCCAAACTACTTCAAGCAGCAGGCCACCATTATCTTGTTAATCTGGTCCTGTTTCCTGACATATTTTGGAGGAATCAAAGAGCTCTAATGCACCAAAAGTATACTCTCCCCTTAAAATAAATAGGGGTAAACAAATTCAGGTTAGGAAATGAGGTTCCATCTTTAACTTGGAGAAATGGTGAGTACAGAAATAGTTCCTACAATCCCACACTAAGAAAATGTGCCTACAGACTGTGAGGATGCTAAACTGTATAAATAATACAATGACAACTTGATCATACCTTGAACAAGACCAAAAACCTCAAAGTCGACTGACACAAGCTTAGGTGCGGCCATTGTTGCTAGTGAATTCGTATGATGTCAGTACTCGCCTCCTCCAGTCTCTCAAATGTAGCACAAAAGTAAACTCCATAAAGGATGCAAAAGCATTTAGATATTTTATTGTAGCAATTTAAACTGATCTATAAGTTTTAACCTTGGTGATAAATAAATGAGAGGGTAAAACCCCATGGAGAATATGAAAATTAATGCCACCCGAACTGGCTCATAGGATGAAGGGTCAGGGTAGACGAGCCTGAGAAACTAATAATAATGATTATACTTAATTATTATATTTTGGTACATTGGAGTGCCCTGATTCCTCCAAAGTATGCCGGGAAACAGGACCTGGATGAACCAGTTGCTTCAGATTTGCCAACACTTATATAAACCCCCTTAATAAAATTTTATCCCCACGAGGGCAGCACAAATATGTTCTTGGAGGAACATGAATTACATGATGCTACTGATGGGGATTGGGGACAGGGTTCAGATTTCACTACTGTAGCCTAATAACCTCCCATGCAGCTACCATCAATGATCACATGGTCAGGTAGGAAAAAGAAGTATAAAAAAAACTTCAAGAGTGGGTCTTATTTGGCTCAATGTTGGGAGGTTTACCATTGGGACTCCGCCCGTTTGGGAGGGGGGTTTGATTTGAAGAGGGGAAAAAGACCGCCCTAGGCCTAGAAGACCTTATAGAACAGGGCAGATGATGATGGAGAGGTGGGACATCAAGCAAGAAGTAGTTAGAAGCCTAGAAGGAAAGGAGGGAGTGACTGGGACACAAGGGACTCCACAAACTCTAAAGGGGATTTGGGAGGAGATTGACCTAACTTCAACAGTTCAACACCATCATTCATTAAGGATTCCTGGATAATATCGTTACTCATTAGTGCTTTAGAGTTAGGAGATTGTCAATCCTTATGCTTGACTGATATTTGACTCCACAACAGCGAGGTCATATAACGCCAGAAGAAGGTGATAAGAGAAGCGAGACAGCAAGCAGGAAGGGCATAGAAAGAAAAGAGGGACAGTTGAAGAACTCAAAGCTAGTGGCTGGGGCTGAAGGGGCGCCAAAACCCTTAAATTATTGCCACATCATTACAGGCAATACTCCCTACGGGTTCAATCTTCATGAAGGGGAGTAGGAATTGAATTGAAGAGGAAAAAATAAAGACAGACATAGGCCTAGAAGACCTTGTGTAAGATGAATGAGTTGATAAAGAGAAGGAGACAACAAGTATGAAGGAAATTAAAGTAGGCTACAGGAAGGACATTAGTGACGAGTTCCCCACTGTCCCTATGGGGTTATTTTTACAGTATGTAGAATCTGTACTAACAGTACAGTATGTGTAGGCTACTGTACTATCATACAGTAAAGTATCCTTACTCTTGTGAACGCTGAGTTTCATAAAGTGGAGTACGATTCGAGCAGTTTCGGTATACTTCATCCATCGAGTCTAAATGGTGCGGGTCCTTTTTGTAAGGATAATTTTCTGTACGATTGTATGTACTATTGGACAATAATTTCTTTCCACTCAAGGGTGACTCATACAGATAACTCACCTTTGTTTTCATATACTCCTATGATTTTATTACTTTAATTTCTTGGGAGTGTTTGCTGGAAGTTAGAAGCTGCTTCTTGATTAATTTATAAGAAAAATATACAGCTCACTATTACAGAAAGGCAGTCAAATGGTTACTAAAGTCACCCCTGAGGAAGGAAACTTTTGACCGCAATAGTACATCCACATACATTGCCACAGCTCTGATTGTCCTTATTGAAATGCTACCGGGTATGTATCCTATGCATGTGCACCAATATTATGTATCGTTCCTTTCCACCTACTCATTTAGAAACTCGTATTATATAGATTTTGAAGCTAAGTATTTTTGTGGCAACATGTACATGTGTATACATACTGTTTAGCAAATAATGGCTATAAGTAAGTAAACATTGTGTTAAACGTGGATATGAATTCCACCTATTGTAGTCTACATAGCTCATGGCTCCACGGCAGAAATCCGCAGAATGTACCCCGACTCGTTTAAAATACTTAGTACAGTATCTACTATATGTATTGGAGTGCCATTGTTTCAAGTTACAATACCTGTAGCCTACAATACTTAACATAGTTCACGAAAATACAAATACAGTAAAAGAAAAACTAAAGAAAGGAATTCTATTATTTTTTATTTATAATAGTTTACAAAGCCATAACAACAATTATAAAGATCTATATACACTGCTTGGCATAACACATGAGTTCCTCATAAAGAAAATGCATCCTTTTTCTCAGGTACAATTCCTTATTATTTATGTTTAATTACATGCATTGATTCAGCACTTAATCGGTTGTTGAAATTTTGTTTCAACCCAAACCAATTGACAAGTTCTGTACAAGTATTTACACCACGAGTAGTGAACACTATGGGGTTAATAATTTAAAAAACAGATCTCTCAGCTGAGTAAGTATAAAGAATATATTCCATTCTGTATTGTGCAACATTATATCTGGAGGAAATACAGTAATTACTGTGGTACAGAATGTTCCATAGTTCTTCAAGTTTCTTCCTAGATTTCGATTTTAGGAGATTCAAGCTTGACCTCTCTGGTCCCTATATGAGCTTACCTTTGTGTCCTTCTACCTTACTTTCACAAGCATTTCACTATTAGGCAAAGATCTTCAGGCCAGTGCATCTGTTCCTATCAGTCAACATGTGCAACCTACAGAACCTAGATTTTACTGAGTAATAATAAAATAATATTTACTTAAAATTTTTTGCAAATTAAAGCATCAATAATTTACTGCAGAAACAGCTTGACCCCGATACGTTGTATTACCCCATTAAAGCGAGTATGGGTTTAGTTTTGCAGATCAAGGTAACTATACCATGAACTGATACAATGGCTGACTTTCTTTAAGGGGGTAATACACTTTTGGTACATTAGAGTGCCTTAATTCCTCTAAAGTATACAGGACCAGATTAAAAAAAATATTGCTGGCCTGTTGATTGTAATAGTTTGCAGGAATTAGTTGTCCAGATTTACATACACTGTACTTTCCCCTAAACCAGACTTTTTACACAGAAGTCATTGTAGCAAACTACTAAAATTGAAATCATGTTTTCATAAAATGTTTACTCCACACCTCTGAATGGAAGAACTTCTTAAATGCTACCAATATATCTTATAGATTACATACAATATTAGAAAAGTATGATTTTCATATAAGTAGAATTCTACCTCAGCATTACAATAAAAATATTTCATAAATGAATTAAATACATTACAAAATAATACAAGTTTTCAATATTCTTTACTGATCTCTTATGACCATATGAGAAATACAGGTTTACCATTAGTAAGAGCCATAGACACAATTCATCAAATTATTGCTCTAGTTGTATTTGACTTTCTTCAGACAACATACTATAATTGAAGCTCTGTACACTCAGTAAGGAAAAGTATACAGTATAGGCACTAGTTGAATGAAAATTGTTGAAGTACTGGTTAAACAACCAATAAATATTTGGGGTCTTGCCTCACTTAATATGACAACTGGAGTCATATTGCTCACTTTGAAATGTATCACACAACAACCAGTAGATGCCCAATTAATTTTTCCTAGAGAAAATTAACCACAAAATGTACTGTATCTGCATACTGTGGCAGATGATTTCTAGTATAAATACTACATCTTTTATCTCTTAAGGTTGGCAAGCATCTGAAAATTTAAGACTTTTAAGAAATTCTGGTACAGTACAGTGCTTTCTTAACCCTCTTGTCTTCATACTCAATTCCAACAGGCTATATGGTGGCATGTAGAAGATTTCATAGAAGTACCTTATTGACAGGTTCACAGGATTAAAAAAGCCATGAAGGACAGTGCACATACTATTATCTGTTTCATGCTGTGTTAAAGTGAAAGAGTTCAGATAATGTTTCTTTTACATGTACAGTTGCGAACTACTTAATTCAGTCTCTAGTATCAACGAAGTTTTACAACCAAAAATTAAAACTGGCTAGCGCATGAAGTGCAATATACATATTACATAAAGACAAAATCAAAATTAAGACATTAACTCAGACACAAAAAAACTGAAGAAATTAATGGTGTGAAATCCAATACAATACTTCTAGTTCCAGACCATATAGCATAATTGTACTAAGATGGTACAAGAAAATGGACAAATAAAAGGGAACTGGTATACTGAACTAAACAAGAGAATAATAAAGCCATGAATACATAATACATAACGTGCATTGTCAACAAGGTCACTAGGGGGTTAAAGTGACATAGGGGAAGGGTGGCATAACACAAATAAACAAGGTCAATTGAGGCTAAGGTAACATATGTGAAGGGACACCTAACATGGAAAGATACATGTAAGACACACAACAAATAATACATAAACACTTCAAAAACTCCTCTCTATCTCCTTCTTGGGTCATATAATTATGATCCAAGCTGTTGAGCTGCCATTCTTTACAATTACCCTGTACACAGTTAGTTTGAGAAACAAAAGTTACAACTACAGTTTGACCTTAATAGTTTTTGTGCTTTGGCAGAAACTGACAAATTATGGCCTAAAATGATAGGAAACAGTCTTTAAGGAAGTGTCACTCAGTTCAGACATTTAAGAATATTGAATAACTTGGGCAGGCAGAGTGAAAAGGCAAGACATCAGGTTGTTTTTTGTGCTTACCACTGTAAGCATTATTTCGATGTTGTAGAAGCTTATACTGTACTGTGACGCACACATACCCCTAAGTATGATACTCTAATATAGCATTTAACTATTCTGCTTGCTATGTATATCAAAAGTATTGGTGATGTAATGAGGACGGGGCAGCTATGGAAGTTGGGTACATGGAGAGAATGAAGGAGGACAGATGGGTAGGAGTATGCAAGCTCATGGGAGGACACAGAGGAGAATATCATGGATGACATAGTATGGGGTGCTTGGGAACGACCTATCAGAAGCGACTATCTATAGAAGATGCTCCAAACCAAACCTATTAGAGGAATGACATCAGCAATACATGCCTACATGAAAAAAAAAAAAAAAAAAAAAAAAAAAAAAAAAAAAAAAAAAAAAAAAACATATATGAACTTAACTTTGTACAGGTTAATCCCCTCACCTCTGTAAAGAATCTTCCTGTATAGTACAGTATATCTGTCTCACGTACTAGTCAGCTCCCTAGCATTTTACACAATTGTTTGTGCATGAAAAGAGGAAGACAAATAAAATGGAACACATTATACTGGAATATGACGTTGTCAAATTGAAGGCTATTAATTCTTTTAAACTGTGCTACAAAATAAAACTGACCATCTATACTTAAGTAAAGCAGTCTGTTTCTATCCATTTTGATGAATCAGCAGCCTCCAATCCATAAACAACAACTTGTCCCTTTATTTAATCTGGAATCAAACTACTTGTCTATTGAGCAAATGTAATAACAAGGAGCTGCCAGCATAGCCAGTGTAACAATTAAGATTTGCATATTATGAACAGAATGGTTGCACAGCCACCAGAGCCTTAATACTCTAAGGCTCACTGAATCGATGTGCAGGCTTTCTAATTCAAAATATTGCATATGCTCAAATTGTATGGTAATAAAGTTTTTTGTAACTTATCTTTTTTTTTTACATTAAAAAAATAACATGAAATGCTGTTTTTTTCTAATGCATCAGTCACAATAGAACAGGCATCTATATTTTTGGAGTTTTAATTAATCCATACCACTGCCCTTATAAAATACAGCTCATATGCAATACAGAATAGCAGAATTCCCAAATCAATCTCAGTTACATAGTTATGCTTCTGCCTCTCCCATTGGGTAATGCTAATATACAATATACAAATATATATACATCAAATATTATACAATAATTAAAAATCAAATGGTATCCTTATCCGAAGCAATATCACAACCTAAGATAAATATTTCAGTACAGACTAAGATACTATCATGCACAAAAGTCTGGTAACCTTGCATGCATTGACCTTAGAAATCATTCCACTGACATTGATGGTGATATAAGCTTAAGTTCAATAATTATCTGCTGCTTCAGAATAATTTACCTGACTTTATAGGCCTATGCACAATTAGAAGCAAGGGAAGTGACTAAACTTTTGTGTACGATATAACAGTAAGCACAAACTACTGATCTGATAGGGTGCATGAGACAGCTCGTCTCATGGTTTGCTCAACTCAGAAGTGATGGTTGTAGTACATGATATTGTACACTTATATTTTCTAATACGGAACTTCTAATCTTGAATTTCTGTCCCGTAAGTAATAGTACACTATCAAACATGGCTTAAATGCTTGCCCACTAACACAAGGTGTCTATCTTGTATTGCATCAATAACTAAGTCCTCTGGTGCTTCACATCAAATTGTGTTAAAATATTTGTATGTTGGAGTTCAGTCACCTTGGTCTGTGGAAACCAATGAAACTTTCATTGTGCAGCTCCGTGAGGCTTTGGTTTTGCCTAGTTGGTTATCTAAGACACTAGTGGACACTATTCAGATGTATGAAGTCTAAATAATAAGCCTCCAATTTGTCAGTATTACTACTAGTGTAGTTTCAGCACTACATCTAATATCACATGGTTTTTGTTGCTAATCAGAGATCAGTAATTTTACCCTTACTTGTCTATGTAATAACTAGGTCACCCTGCAGTTCTTTTGGAAGGCATTAAGAACCTACCATAAAACTCACAGCCACATCTCTTGTTTGCGACTAGAACACAACAGTGAGTAAACCCAAGGAAAGAGGACAGGCAGTTGGTCAAGGGAGTACAGTATTTTGTTTCATCCTCATTCATCATATCAAGTTTACCCCTTAAGTAACAGTTGATGTCTAATGCTGATATGATAGTCCAAGTAAAACATTCACATCATTAAACTTTCTAAATTTTGTTAAGCAATGTCATGTCTTGATACTGCATTACATACTACTACAAAATGACTTTACTTAGCTAAAGAAAGTAAAGATACAAAGAGTTATAAACGAGGTAAAAAGCTTTTGATATATTGTATTGGAAACTACTGATCCCTCCTGGCTGTAACAAAATACAATCACTGTAATTCAGTTTAGAAGAATCAGTAGCATCCATTTACCGGAGCAGGTATTTGCACCTTACTCCCCAAATAACTAACTCCATAAATTTGACAGTATATTTTACCTAGTTTTGTTTACCATTAAAGATAAAAAAACACTACCAAAACTTAGGTTATTTCATATAACATACATACTGTATACACATCATGTGATGCATTAATCCACATAAAGCATTGCAAAACTACAAAAGGACAGTTTTGCAAAACTGTACATATGTAAGACACCAAGTTTTATAACAAATATTCCTTTTTTTTTTAAGGCGTAATAAAAACGTTCAAAATCTGTGCAGTGATATATGTGAGGAGTTAAGTTCAATTATAAATCCTTGTTATTGGTTATGGGTGCAAGATATACGGAGTGTCACAAATTCATGATTAATGGAAACAAAAGTTAATTAGAGAATTGTATAAATTTAGTGCAATCCTGGACATATGCAAGGAAGGCATACTGAAGGACATTTATGAATGCTGTAGTAAGTTTTCATCAATGAAACTGTGTACAGTATAATATGTGGTAGTTGTGTACACCAAGGATGTCTCTACCACTACCTAACCCACATTTTTCAACAGTACAGTACACGACTCATGTTCTCTTACCAATGAATTAAGAATCTGGGTATCTTAAATTGTGGTGGCCATTCTTTCTATCTTGGCCAAAACTGACATGTTATCAAAACCCTCTCGAGCATAGTCAATTTATGTGGATCACCTATTCAATATTCAAGTTTTCTGGTGTCTCATGCTTGAATAAACTACGTGGAAATAGTATTCTATTCCACAGAACCTGAGATGTATATGGGCAGAGATGGTTTGGTGTGACTCACAATAGGTTGACAATACACGAGAGGTATTAAGTACTTCCTAGGTACTTCTGAAATTCCTAATCACTGACTGGAATAAAAATATCAATAAAGAATTCAAGTAGTACTGTAGTGTCTTCTCCTAAAAAGAAGAATTATGATACTTTATATGTGGTTGACATTCAATGATAAATAGGTAAAGAACCTTTTTCGGAGAATAACATCAGTGCCTGATAGTTGTGTCTGGTCATGGTTGGTATGCTTGGAAACAGCCATTCCTTAAAATCCTACCTTCATCGAAAACACCTAATTTCCTTCTTTTTTTTTATATAAGAATGTGAGGGGCTTCCAGTGTCAGAGATGGAAAAATGAAGAGAATTATACTGAGACAGGGACAAAAAGCCCAATGAAAATGGATCATACACACATTTACTCCCTCTTCCAAGCCTACAAATTCTCAGATCCCAGATACAAGTCCTTGGATCCATAATTTTATCATTTTGCCAATTCTGTGAACTGTCAAATATGCTCTGAGCGAGTACAAAAGAGCAATGTCCAGGGATAGAGTGAGACAAAAGGCTTTTGATTCCACCCTGTACCCTATCTAGGAGAGCCATACTCCATACAGGAGCAGCCCAACTCTTTTGAGGCAGTTTTAGCTTGAGATCTCTATATATCAGGTTCAAAATCGACCATTATTCTCCACCATGCACTATTTCTACTCATTCCATTACTCTTGCCTTATCATTTTATCCATGGACATATTGAATAACAATAGTGACATCACACATCCTTGTCTAACTCCAAATAGAGATTGGAAACCAATTATTGAGTTCTCCATCACACAAGCCTGTAGGCAGCTACTGCAAGACAGTTTCTTGGTTTCTGCACATTTACTCTCCTTCCTCTTTCACGCTGCTGTGTTCCTTATGCCATACACCTAGAACTCAACTTACTGAGTACAATCATAATATGGTCAGACCCACCACCATTCAACCTTGCACTGCTTTCACACATGAAAAACAATTAGTAACTTCAGCTTTTTTTGTGTGGCATCAAACAATGTTACTTCTAATAAAGCAAGTCACAGAAAAATCCTTCCTCTGTCCAAGGGTTAACATTATGCCTGACTTGCTCTTCCATTTAAAACCCTAATGAGAAATTAATATACTACTATTTTTGACATCCTCTAAACACAGAATGCGCATGTTAATTTCACTTCTCATATTTATGAAGCAGAATCATGCCTAAGTACCAATATGCATGGATTCCAGGCTTTACACTATCTACAAAAATAACTCAAGAAGAATTACACATTGATTTCTCACACAGGATTCCTTAGCTGCAGAAACAGGGTGATATCATAAGTGAATATGGCCTTAAATCATACTACATAATAAAATGAAGCTCAATCTACTTGTAGCTACAGTAATAATCTCTTGTGAGCCATTTGGACGAACAACAACATTAGATTTAACACTATTAGGTAGCAGGAGTACTTTCTCAAGGAAAACAAAGGCACTACACTCGACCTCACATTTCAACTCGGGTCTGTTATTTCCCTTGTTGGCAGTAAATGTACACAAATTATACAATTAATGGTAATTCTAATATGGTACTGTACACAAGCTACTTTGTATGATCTTGGAAAGCAAAATTTTTTTATAGTCTTAAAAAGATTTCTTTTATCAACATATCTAGAGTGAAGACTGCACAGTGACTATTATTAGCAAGTACTTTTAATAGTCTGAGCAAAATAATGTACCACTCTATAATTATAATAACATAAAACATCAAAAAGATGACATGATGTTCAACAAAACTTTTGACTGACAATGTGCGATCTTTTCATTAGACTTCGAGGTATATTAACATTTAAACAATGGCTGAAGATGTAGGATACACATTCTTCTGATTACCATTCGATGATTGTTCATGTCAAAGGAAACCATTTCTGAGGTCCAAAGGTTAGAAACAACAGCTTAATGTTACAGGAAAAGTGTGAACCCAAACTTAGCATAATTATATAAAACAAGAAAAATAATGTTGCCAAAAAATCAAGTACATTTATTTTTCTACTGTATAGTCCCAAGAAATTATTTCTAGCCCATCTCTATTGAGTGTGAGGTACAAAAGAGTCATATCTGGATGTAGCCCAGTTGCCACTTTCAAGTATTATACATGAATAAGTTTAGCTACTCAGTCTTGCACTTGCGTATCTGTTAGTGTACAGTACAACATAATATACAGTCAGTCTCTACCCACAAGTCCCCTATTTAACTTATGCTGTAGAGGAGTTAGTAATGTTGGCTTTAGACAGTATCTTCATATACTAATTACTCAAATGCCATATAAAATTCTTCCAAACCTCACCTGTGTATTCACTTAGTGCCATAGACCCTAATTAGATTCAACATGTATTCACAACACACCATATGTATACAGTGAGGCATTTCTATATTTTGCCTCAACCCTATTAGTGCTTCCAATTTTTATAGGACTAAGAAACAAAATTTTGACTAAGATCATCATTATATACTAATAATATGTCATCATCCCTAACTAGGAACCACATCCATAGCACCAAAGGCGGCAATATAGTAATAGAGAGAAATGAGGGTCAATTTTACAGTTGTACACTATCAACTGTTTCCAGTGACTCGACTGATGATTTGATAGGTGAATAATACAGTATAATGCTTGTGTGTGTGTGTGTGTGTGTGTGTGTGTAGCACAGAAATATGTTGTCGTGTAAGATTGAGAGGTGCAGTTGAAGTCTAATGAAACAAAAGGAAACTCCTGTAAAATTGACCCACAATCAAATAAATCAAGCCTGGAAGACAAAGCATAAAGGTCCTTTATTTTCTCTAAATAAATATAGACAACACTGCACTACCGTGTCATGAGCAAAGTAACTTGGAACAACTCGTTCACTGAAACTTCGCCCTTCCGGTTATTAAATATGCTATAACAAATGATAGTAAGAAAACTGAAGCATTACAAAGAACCTTTGGATTGCCCAGAGTGCTACACAAAGAAAGCTTGCAAGTGACAATCCTCAGTTACCCAGCTATATAGATGCTTACTAAATCTTACTGCACATAGTAAACTTGTACCTGTGTCTGAGGGTTTCAATTCTTGGGTGCTTTATATATGTTAAAACTATACTGAGAAAATTGGGGGTAATTTTTATTGCTTAGTGATTACATCAAATATCTGAATTCTCAGATATCAAAATTTACTAGTACAAGAGAGGGTAACTCAGGAGACACCTACAAGCTGACAGTGCATGACAAGGTTAAACCTCTAATACCAGGCAATGCTAAAGCTGACTTTGGTTTAGCACATGACTACCTTGCATACATACAATCCAGTATAAACTGATACTGTGTAAACAAGTGAAACCTGAATGCAGATCAAAATACTTGGGGATATTTGTGCAACAAGACTGACATTTTTCTTCAGGTTACTGGCACAGTAATGACCAGGATCTAAAATTGTCAAACCACCTAACTAATCCTAACATGTCTGGCATCACACTTCTACCTACATTTAAGTTATTTTAAGGAGAATTAGTTAATGACATTTCACTACTCCTTCAGGGTCTTGGACATGAGAACCAGCTTTGATATATTCCACTTCATCTTTTTAACAACCTATTATAGTGACATATTCAGACAATTTCTTTCATCACAGCACCCTCTAGGAGGCTAAACTTTCAGACAGCATGACTATCAACTTCAAGATTTACTTTGCATTACTTTCCAATATTAAGATATTGAAAAACTAAAAAAATATATATTTGAACATATATTTGTTACACTTTTTATCTTCTGAGTAGGAAAATACAGATTGTATGATGTAGCAGTTTACTTTTATATATTGAATTTTTATCATACCAGCAATTAAAGCAATTGTCATTTATTTAACACATAATTGTTTACACACACCTTCAGAACAGTAATTAATGGTCACAGTTTTCCAAATTTGTTTATAGCTCTCCACGCCAGGATTTTGTGGTTCTTTTAACACATACTACTGTATCTTGTCTGCATGTCTCATCTTCAGAGGAAGAAGTAAAAATGTTTAATCAGCACCTATCTGTCTCTTCCCCTTTTCATCCTTCACTATCTTTACACTCCCAGTAATACAATGGTACCTTGGCTATTACAGTTGCGTCTGGGTACCGCCTTCCTCCATATCATCATCATCATCATAGCTGTCCTCATAGAAGTCGTTGTCAATTTGGTTGAAATGCCTGGTGGGGAGGAGAGGCAGTAAGTATTTGTACACCACTCCAAGACAAGGAAATATATTTGAAAAGCAGCTTTTATTGACAATGGACTCCCATGTCGCTCCATTCTCCAGGCAAAAGTACAGTCGTGGTCAATAATAGTCATCCACAATGGGGCGACTCATGTAAGTTTTTCCTCTGTTCGTTAACTGGGAAATTATTATAATATAGGTTGCAGCATCGTCTAATTTACTTCAATCAGATACTCACTATTCAAATTATGACATTATATGAGAACGTGAAAACATTAGACAGCAATTTGTTTGAATTACCCATTAGTGGATGATTATTTTTAACCATGACTGTACTTGATGCAAAACTAATCAAAATGCCACAAGTAAATCCCCACAATCCAAGGGTAAACAAGGATGCAACAAATAACACACAGTACATACCTAGTGAGGACATACACAACCCCCTCGTAGGTCGCCATCATTATTGCCGTGTTGGGTATTTGTCGAACGAGCTGTGTGGCTAAGCCCCGGTACAAACCGCCCCACCCCTCCTCTCGCAGTACTAGCCCCAGAGTCTGCCAAAACCCTCGATACCGGCAGCCCTCCTCTCTGAGTCTTGTACGTGCCACTTCTGTTGGGTTAAGCAGATGCACAAGGATGAGATGTGGTGGAAGCAGAAATGAGAAAGATGCGAGTGATGAAAGATTATAACGAAGTAGAGAAGTCTTGCAGAAGGCAACAAACCTTAACAATGGGAATAATGGTTTAAAATAAGAGGTTTCTTCCTTCTCAACTGGTTCTTTCATTTAAGTGAGAATAGTGATATTGAAAATTATTTCCATGAGTGTTAACAAAGATTTTGACTTTCTTCTGGTCCGGTCACTCACTTTCAGCTTTTCCACTATATCTCCTTTTCATGTTTCTCCTTCAAAGCTTGCTTTCTCTTCTCTCCTGTGAAATCAAGAGTCTGCTTTCAAATGATGACATGGACATGCTAGAAACGGCATGCAAATAACTTACTCGCTCTGCTCTCTGTACAAGAGAATGGTGGTCTGTGAAACTTGGGGCAAAGTTGTTTTCAAACCACTGGATTCATATATAGGTAGATGGAGAGGAAGCTAATACTAAAGGTAAACTCTCATTTTATGAGTTTATTTTGCTTATTTTCTAATTAAGTTCCAGAATTCAAGTAAATTCTCACTTTGCACATCTCTTTTTCACTATAGCACAAATAGCTCAAGGAGCAGCCGCAAGACACTGTTCTCTTTGCTCACACGCTCCGTCATTCAGCAAGCAATGATTACTTTAATCTTTTTTTTATATAAAAGACCTCTTCAGAAACATAATACAGTACTGTACTTGTGCATAATGTGAGATGGCATTAATGATAATACTGTAAATAATGAGAATGTGTTTAAGAGATGAGGCTCATCTGTAAAGGCAAAGGGTAATGAGTGTGGAGTGGTTGAGAGGGTGAAGCGAAATACAGTAGCAATGAGGTGGTCTGAATATGTGGATAGGAAGTACAGTACAGTATATCCGCAAACAAGATTGACAGTAATCATTTGTTGGCTCATAAGTGTTTTTCTTCATTGTTTGGTTCACGACACTTGGACTGCTCAGTCATAGGCCTGATCAGAAAGGGAGACAACCAGTATGATGTGTGAAAGAGGCAAGAGAGCATGAGGAGAGAACTGTGAGTGAAAGGGTAGGGCTTAATCAAGGGAGTAGGGAGTGTTGGAACAGGGAGAACTGGAGAAACTTCTGCCTTGGATATAGCTAATACTGTAATGTATGACACATTTCTTCTTACCATGAGGATAACAAAGAGAAGAGGCAAAAGTCTTGGAGGTGGCCCCTGCTAGCATAAACTCCAAGAAATCTCGTGTCGTTCGGTTGTTGGGGTTGCCTTGCCTGCAATACCAATTAGAGTTAACTGTATTTTTAATACCAATGCACAGTGATTCTCAATACAAAAAATAAGGGAAATTCAATATAAAACCCCTCACTTTCCAGTGTATTCACCATTACATCCATTAACTCAAAGTATCAAAGTAATAAGAGGGATTCAACAAAGAAATTCCCATATCACTGATATGAGTATATCGTGACCTGCTTATGTGGGTTGATAATGTATATGGTAAAAACCTTTTAAGCCAGAATTCAATTATTGGAACTGCAAACATTTATCATTCATAAAATAGTTCTGGGTGTTCTCGTGATTGCCAGGTTGGGTAGCATAACAAAGGTAGCTGCGTTTGATGGGTTAGTTGGCCCCCTCTCCTGCTGCCTTCTCAGAAACATATCTCACTGACTCCTTTTTGGGGACCTCAGCATCTGCTTGGCTTTGGTCAACCGGATTCGAGACTATTTGGCTAAATAGTCTGGGAAACTACAATAACTACAACCTTACTCTTGCCCAATCCCTTTTCCTTCACAAACCAGTTCACTCTTACACCATGCACTTTATTAGTATTTCCCTCTCCAGTTGCTCCATATGACACACTCACAAATATGTTTTTCTCATGATACACACCACCAAATCAAATTTAATATCAACAATAGTAAAATTAAGAGAACGAGCTTTAGCAAGGTAAAGTAAGCATGTCAACACACCTGTAGGCGATGAGTCTTGCCTTGATGGCTTCATATATGACAAAATGAATGACCGTCTCTGAGATCCCATAGTATGATGCTGTGATGCCTCGGTAGAACCCAGAAATACCCTGAGGAAATAAAATACATGCAATAAGTATACTTTATTTTTCTGCAGTGGACAGTAAATGTTCCAAAATCATACAGCATAGGCTGATGGAATGGTTGAAGCTTCTTAACTAAATGTGGATACTAAGTCAGTTACAGAAACACAGGTTGGCAGGAATCATATTGCAATGATAACCTGACTATGCGCAATGCATACAAGCCGCTGCATATTATACAGTGGGAAATATATCAGATCTCAGTAATCGGAGATAGCAGAGCAGATACCGTCACGGACTTTCGAGGAGATCTGATAGATTATGCTGCTCTCTAAGTATCCTAGCTAAATCAACACATCAAGAAAATAGATGTCCGACCATATTCTAACATATTGTGAATGAAGGTATAGCCTCTTTCTTCATAAATAAGGCGTAGTTATCTAGTAACGCAGAAAGGAAGCATTAAATACCTTGAAGCTCCACCATTTTTAACTAGTGCGACACATATAGAGCAACCAACACCTCAAAACTTTACTCAATAATCTGAAGGCTTTGCAAGAGTCACAGGCTACTGACAGCCTCCAGTTTCGAGGGAAAACAAAAATCCCCAACTGTCTTTGACTAGTCAATATAAATAAATATGGGTGTCTATCACAACAAGCTGATACCAGTTTTCTAAGTGTTAAAAGGCAAGGTGTTCAGAAACCTTAGTGGAAACTAAGCAAATGGACAAATCCTAACTAATGAGCTATATAAGAGTTCACATAAAATTATGTTCAGTAACTGTAGTTTTTTATTTACTCTATATTGTCAGTAAAATGCAAACTGGCCATCAGCACTAACTTTTTGTCTGTAGGTTCTGCGTATACACTGTAGTGCTGTGGAACTATGGCCATAAATACTGTGGTCCAGCTGCAGCCGTGTCTTGATAAACCAAATTGGATTGGTTGCAGTGCAAGCTGTGAACCCTGAAAAATAATACTAATATTAGCTACAGTAGGCTATATATATTTTTCATTGTTCCAAATCTTCCATACTATATTGTCCAATACTGTACAGTATACTGTAGTTGGAATCATAAAAATTAATAATTATCACCTATTCGAGCTATATCTGAACAGTATCTCAACCAAAGAATTACAATTATCAAACCAAACCTTTACATAGCACTACACAAACCATCCTACAGGGTTTATTTTCCTTGGGATGAGGAGCGATGTGGCCCTTAGAGGTCCTCCATAAAGAGAGACACCAACCTCCAGTCTATGGATGTTGACTTTGACAGCAGACAAGAAAACATATGCATCTTGCACAAAAATGGACATGAGTTTGGATTTCTTTCACTCTTTTTATTTCACAAGTGAGGACATTAGTGGGCTTCCTGCATTTAGCCCCTACCTTCCTTAGCAGATCCAGAAAAGATTCAATCGACAATGATGCTTTCTAACCATGAAGAAATGGCAAAAAGACATCAACTGCTAAATACAGTACAGTACTGTATTGGACTGAAGTAAACTGGGTAACAGGTGTTAATAAAATTGTTATGAAGTTATTTACAAAACAATTCTTTTTTTCTGCAAACCAAAGTTAACCCCTATTCTTTATAGTCAGATCAGCATGAGAAACGACGACATCAGTCAACTAATTTTACTATCAACTGTTTCGTTGCACGTCACACCAGTCACCAGTGGTGCCAACACCCAGTCTCAGAGCCGGCTGCTATCACTTGCTGTTCACGTGATTAACAATCCCATCACTTTTTGCCGCTACACCATAATTAATTATATATCTTACTTAACCAGAGATACATAGTGGTCCTTTAAAGTGTTTTCATTGGCACACATAGACTTGCAGTTGTGGTCTTTATCTGCATTTTTGTCTTCAAACTTTCCTATATACGTCACGTTCAGGGGGTACCTACAGTACATAGTAGTATTAATTAATAAGGCAGAACACAGGACAATACGCCAAAATAAGTAACACGACTTAAAGACCTGTCATTAAATAACTAAAAATATTACAATATTCTTTGTTGTGGTTTACCTTGACACGAAAACACGATTACAAGGGAAATATATGTAAGGGTGTGCCTTCTTTCTGCTAACATCTAAAACAGAATACTATAACTTCAATGCACAAGAGTCATTTAGGACTCGTGCTTTTAATATAGAATAATCTATATAAATAACACCAATGCCATCAAAACCCCTGGCCTAAGGGTAATAAATAATATGTAGGTATTGATTTCTACGGGGAGTGTGTGTGTGTACCCGCTGACCCTGAGTCGGGCTCTTCCTATCCCGTTTTCCTTCTACATGCACCCTAGACTTTTTCATTTTTTCTACTACGTAGTACACTTCCTCTCTCCATCAAAGTTTTCCAGTCCACAGCACGGCTTCACGCTTCATCATGAAAAGGTATTCTGCCAGAAAACTCCAAATAACCTGTAAAATGAGACTGGGATTCCCTGCCACTAACTACGACACAAAACCAATCACAACCCAGTTTAAGATCTAGGCATCGTGCATAATTGTTTAAACATCTAACGGTCTGTTACCTCCGTGATTATTTTTATCATATTAAGAAGAATCCCCGGAACAATATATAGCCTTCTAGCCTGTTTAGAGACGTGAATAATAAACAGTTGTTTCACGGGTCACTATATTAATTTTTAAGACATCGGTACATCCCTCCTATACAGGAAATCATCTGATTAATAGTAAATAATTATCGAAATATTCAGCCATTATTTAATGGTTAACAACGATGATAAACCATGTTTACGCCTCGTTGGTTTGACTCAGTAGTGTCTCAATATTTTACTAGTTACCGAACACAAAACTAGTCCACCGGGTAGCCGAGGCTTTAGCCGGTTATAACCAGTTTAGCCTACACTCGACCAACAACATCCGTATCAGAGACCAGGATGGAGAGGTGGTTGGGGGGAAGGGGGGGGGCAAGGTAGTAAAATGTCTGCCTTGTAGTGCTGGCAACAAGGAGTGGACGTAACTTGCGCATAGCTGACTCACATGTGCGATTCGAATACCCCCAAGGACCCTATATCTAAGAACTGAGTGTAAAAATATACTACAAGGGTACAAGGAATGGTATGTGGTATGGTACACAAAGGTGAAGAGCTGGGAAAGAGGTGATGACGATTCAAGTGTCATTGTTTTGTACTGGATTAGCCGTCTTGTGACGACTGATTGATTGAGGATGAAAGAAGACCGCCCTAAACTTGGTAGGACGAGCGAGGTGAGAGAGGAGACCGCAAGCACGAAGGATATTGTAGGAAAGGAGGGACAGTTGATGAACTGAAAGGTAGCTGAGGCCGAAAGGGTGCCCAAACCCTTATAGTACCACCTACAGCATCGCATGGCCTTAGATCGACACAAAGGAATACAAGTCAGATAGACGCAAGACGTCATTATGACGCCAAAGACACAAACAATGACTCACACGTCAAGGCTGCATAAGAATAAATCCTCCTGCTAATGGTTTTCGCACACGGACGTTACATCGCCTTCTTAAAGCAGTAGTGGATGGGGTTATGATACTGGCAAGTACTTTTTGCCGCAAGGAGTCTGATCCAGTAAATTTTCCGTACTATAGACACCTCTTAACTCGTGTGACATTAGATTTGATAACATCGTATGGGAAGTCAGGGGTGAAGGTGGTGTTTGGAGGGGGTAAGAGTGGTCTGCTCTGAAGCACTGACTTAATTCATACTTCGTTTCATTTCAAAGTGTGCCAAACAAACCAACCTCCTATCTTCAAACACCATCACTGACATCAGGTGTCCTGTAGCTCCCAAAACTATCGTTAATGTGTGGTACAGTACAAAGGATGGCGAAATGAACAGAATGACACATGCTGCCTGAACATGTGTCAAATAACATCGTACGGTGTGGCAGATTGTACAGCACATTATTTTAACGATACTTTTAGGAGGTACAGTACACGGTTACCAGAACTGATATGCCCCTAGCTACAGGTTTCTTGCCGAGGGGAAGGGGTTAACGAGAAGAGTACAAGGTTAAGGGGAGATTCCTCCAAACTACGCCATGAAAATATCCCTTATTAGTAACATTAGGGACGTCTGTTTCCTGGCATAGTTTGGAGGAATCAGAGACCCAATTCACCAACAAGAGAATCTCCCCCTAAACAACAATGAGGTAAACGGTTGTCCAAAGAGAACGATTATATTAAATTATTCTAGTACCAAGATGTTGTGACCGAAGCTAAAGACCGGTACCGTACTACAGTATACACAAACCAATTTTATTTATGCCTATTCATAATACTAGTAACTAGTATGAGGTAACAGAGGGTGGAACGGAAAGAAAGAGATCTACTTGTGGTAATATAACTAGGCAACAATCTTATTGAGTCCAAGTAAAATTGCCACACACATCCACGCACTAAGTTTTACAAGTATAGAACTCAATCTGTATCAGTGCATGAAATTACCGATTCCATCATACTAAGTAATTCAGCGAAAAAGAGTGTTTGTACGAATTAACACCTGCTGACCTTGAAACCGCTACTCTTCTCGAGACGAACATTTGGCAACGTCAGCCAGAAACGATTTGATAAGGATGCTTTGTATATTATTATTGCAACAAACTCTTGACGACGATATACAGTATAGTACACAAATTCTAGTTCTATCATCATACGTTGAACACTCCATCTAGTTTCCACGGTTGCAGCTTTATCCTTGAACAAACCTTATATTATTCACTAAGGCGAACAACAGAGGTTGTGGTTTGTCCTGTGAATTGGAAGAGTCGATAAGAATGGAATGAAAGAATGAAGATAGAAGAAATGGCAAAGTACAAGAGAAGATGCTAAGGACCGCTTCACACAAGCGTTGTGTGTGTGTTGACCATTTACTGTAAGTACCAATTTCTTTTCACGGTCCCATTTAACTTTATTAATTTCTACACCGCGGGAGAAAAGGCGCTCCTTAGATTGTGTGGGAAGACTGAAGAGAAAGGTGATAAAGGTGATGGTCTATTGGTGTGCCGGCACGTTGTTATGTGGTGGATTCACTGTTGGCAAGACGGCTCACGAGAAGTAACATGTGACGGGAGTGGAGGAGTGGACGGGAGAGGAGGAGTAACACGTGAGGTGGGTGGAGGAATAACACGTGAGATAGGTGGTGGACACTTGCCATTAACCACACACCTACCGTGCAGTTAATAATTTATATATCAAAGTCGGGATACAGGCTGATTACCCACACGCGCTCCAGCGGCTTCAATATACAACAGGTTTATCTCACGCTAAGTAGTTTAGCCTAAAGATATCTGAACTTTGGTCTAACGGTCTAACGGACTTAACCGATGGCCATCATGTTAGTGACGTTGACTTACCGGTACCGTACCATTCAAAGGAAAGTGCCACACATTTCAATGTTAATGCATTTCCCACAGCAATAGTTTCATCATTAGTGATGAGAAGGATGAGAAAAAGGCCCTGGGAATGCGAAGAGGGTAATCTCTATATAGTGAGAAGGGAAGACTATCAGCAAAGGTGACTGTAACATAGAATACAGCCAGAGTTATTGTTACCGCGATATTTCAAGTTAGTAACTGTACAGTAGATGTATATGATGAGTGAATATCAATTACGGTCGTGCTGAATACAAATGTCAAGTTCAGTGAGCCGAATGGTAAGTAGGTGCGATAGAGAAGTTAGTATGACAGCCAATGAATAAAGATATATAGAACTACAAGGTGAAGATGTTTGTTTACAAATGGTACTCTCTTGATAAGCACAGTCTGGTGAGTAATGAAAGAAAATTTAGGGTACATGGTGACAGATGTATGATGGCTAGAGGATGCCAAAGACTTACCTACGCAGTTTCCTGTATCCAACTCCCCCCCCCCCCTTTGCCCCTCCACAGTGGCCTCACGCTCGCTCTTCCCAGCCACCAGTCCCCAATAACACAGCCCAATTTCTTTTTACTCGTTGCAACGTTTAAGATTGGATTTGCACCAAGTGAACGAACACAATCCATCACTGGAGAGCGACCAATTATCAAACTGAGCGTTTGGAATGGTGTAGCAGGGCGAGTCGCGTCAATAATTCTCTCGACCTCCTAGGATTGTCAAAAAGTACAGATTACTACAACGGAGATCTTGCCAAGGTCGAGGCGTGTAGAACGTTTGGCAATTTCCATATCAGTCTGGCATTGAAAGAAGGGGTGAGAAAAGTTGGTGCTGGCAACAGTTTCAAATTTGATTCATCATCCATTACTGATGTATGTATTGTGACACATGTGGCTGGGGGAAGCGAAAAGAATGTTAATGATGCAATGTAGAACTCACAAGAAGATGGCATGACACAGATTGCATACCAAGTACTCTGAGTTAGCCTACTCCATCCTACACAAGTAAATAAAAATGATGAACCATTACTTAGACCCAATGTCAATAACTGTTCCTCCTGACACTTACAAACCGTTCTTTTTACCTCCCTCCTCCGCGTCCATGTTTATATTATTGTATCGTCCCTCTATCTACATACAACTAACCACACTGACAACCAGGTATCAAGAACACACCAAAGTAGAGTGATTCCTTATTCACGAAATGTTTTCACCTATTTCCAGAATGCTATTTTTATTTTTCATATCACTGTACAATTTTCATACTTTATTTAGGAAAACATCAAACGACTTATCGTCACTAGGAAACTCAACGTAGTCAACGAGTTTGTCCCTTGTGTTGTTGTTGTTGTTGTTGTTCGGTACACTGTTAAAGTGTGTAGAACTTTGGTCTCCCAGTAACTGCACCACCACTACCACTAGTATTGACCTTCCTTCAGAGCAACTCTCTTCCCCAAGGACACACGCCTCGTCTCGCTCTCCCGCATTCAGTCGTCTGCTTAGTTCAGTCAGGAAGAGAAGGCTTGTGTAACCTCCATGTGTTTTGTCTATCTGCTGCATCTATCCACAATATTATTCTTCCAGCCAGATTATATCCAATTTCGTAATATGCTCTGTTTGTTCGTATGCTAGTCAATCTCTCTCTCCAAGAGATAATACTCTTCCTTATAACGGGACAAGATAAATCTGTAGATTGAGGTATGTGTAGAGATAGGAACCACGTGCTTATATATATATATATATATATATATATATATATATATATATATATATGCACTGCATTACTGTATACAGAAACAAAAATTCTAAATGCGCATTAAGTACATACTACACAACATACGTTGCACTAAGTACACACAACTGCACATACAATCGATCAACTATCAATCCCTATAGCTATACAATCCAAAACTTTAATTCATTTTGCGTACGAGGTAAAATGGTTGGGAATAACGCAAAAGACATCACACCCTTTACCCTTCCAGGTTATCACTACTGCTTCCAACCTGAATGAGACGATAAGTTTGGTATCAGGGTGGACTTTGGATCTTGTCAGGAACGATAAGATTATTTACAGTAGGTTACATAAGTGCATCTAAGGGTAACAAGCAGAATGGATGTTTCCATCATTAAATGTTCATTCCATTATACAACGAGTAGTAGCGTATTTACTGTCCTATGATCACAACTTTTAACGGTGCTACACAGGAAAACAGTTACCAATTCAACGGCTTGAAAGTGTTATTTGTTAAAATAAAACGTCATGATCTTATTTCTTAACAAAACCTTTAATGACCACGATACATATGTAGTATCTATCGTCCATCAATTGCCAGGCTGATGTTTTGTCATAATTTCAAATTCAGTAATGAGACGATATTAGTTAATTGAGTAAAAATGAAAAGTTCTCCGCCCTCCCAACACACATACACCCAGAGGTGTGGATGCGCTCTCGATAGCATACACTGTGACGCAATAGCAGGTATGTTTTGGCATGGCCCCATAACTGCTTCAACCTGATTGGCGGGAGGGAAGCTCCTAAGTACACGAGATACGATAAAAGAACTTGGGTACTATCTTAGAGAGGCATGGCCACGTTGGGCACGAATGAAATTGGTAAGGCCAATGAATAAATAGCAAGAAGGGTGATAAGGAAGGAGGGGAGAGGAATGACAAGTGAAGAAAGCCGAGACTAGAAGAAATTATCTACAAGCAAACTACGGTATAAGCATCTATTTTCACCTGAAATTAACAACTTTATCTTCACGCAATCTTACTTTTTACCCCCCTTTCCAGTATACTTAGCCCAACAGTATGCTACCATTCCTTGGTGAGAATATACAAGTACACAAAGAATGCTTCATTTTTTCGAGCTGCTGCCTTGAGATAAACTTCTACTTTTTGGGTGGGATAAATTTTCGAGGATACTCAAGAGGTTGCATTTCTTGATAAATATCCTCATAAAAAATGGAATGGAAAACTTAAGAGATTAATATCTGAATTTCTGCTGTCACGCCGTTCATTTTTAGGTTTATCATGGAGAGCCAGCAAGATAACAGCGAGCGAGTGGGTACTGCGCAGGTGCCACATATACGACTTACGAACTTCAGTTAATAAAAAATTGGGTACAGTTGAAATATTCTTGCTTGGTGAGTGACAGGCTGCAGGCTTGCCAAGTTCTTTCAACAATAACAACTGCATTTTAGCGGGGTCTCACACTCAAAGATGCACAAAACATGGCTGCAATAAATAGGCAAACCATCAACGATATCAACATCGCCTACGCCAGTAATGTTATGGATTTATAAGAAACTCTTTATTAAGGTAAATTGGAGGGATACTGAATAATCCAAACAATGGCACGAAAATTATTCCCTATTAGTAACGTTGAGGTAATTTGTTTTCTGGGATACTTTGAAGAAATCAGTAACCCTCCAATTTATCAATATGAAGTTCTCTCCTTAATGCCTCTCTACCGAAAGGTAACTAATAACGAAAGATAAAAAAAGAATGCAAAGAATCCACTTGAAACGAGGCAATAGACAGCAAGAAGTACATGTCATGTAGGAGAAAGTAAGACCCACAAGGAGTGAATCAATCATGAAAATACAATAATGATGGTGTTCACTCGGTAACCGACACGTGGCCTTCAAGGGGAAAGGAAAGGATGAAGTCATAGGGTACACTCCACTCTCAACCTAGCGACTGCTCTGCTCTGCCTGTTCAGCTTTTATCTCTCATGGTTTAATATTCCCAACATACTGTGATTACACCTTCACTATTCCACTGGAAACCGTGATGTTGGTATGATAATAAAATGTGACAACTTAATACAAATCTACTTCACTTGGTCCATGTTACTAGCCTAGGGTCATTGTGTCACAACCTGCAGAGAGAGTGAGGAAGGGATGACGCACTTAATGTTTAGCCAACAGTTCGAAGGTCCAAGAATGGTGTCCAACTCTTTTTCCAACGTTTACATATTGACAATACATCTGCTCCGTCACCTCATTTCAAATGTTGTTAATAAAAGCAACGCAAACCATAAGTTTCACGTAGCATCTACACAAGGGTAATAATAGTTTTAATTGTAATCTCTTCAAAATATTTAAAATATCAGCTGGAAGGAAACCGGTGTATTTATGTGAATCTGGTCCTCTATGTCTAGACAAAGCATTGAGCACCAAGCCAAGGAAAGAATACTCTACCCAACACAACCATCTTGGACCTATCCCCGCTTCTCCTTGTGCCAAAATTGTCACGTTTATCCTAAAACCAAACCCTCACCCCATTCACTTCATATGGGGATTAGTAATGTTCTTTATTATTCCCAGTAGTTCAAACCGAGAGTATAAAACCCCAAACCCTTATAGTATTAAAGATTACCGTTATCTTTTGCATTTTCATTTTATTTCGTTAGTTTCCAAAATGATAAAGAGACTTGGATGTCCACAACTGCACCCTGATTCAGTCAGATACATTATGGAGGAAGTAGTCTGGAGGACCGGTGGTGGGGGAGATAGCGGCCAAGGACAAGGTCAGGGTCGCTCTTCTCACAGCCAAAATCCTGAGTGAAAATATACAGCAACATACTGTATACCCTTGAGTGTGAGGGCAGTCAATGGTATTAATATTTATGGAATATTAGGACTGCAACTAATCGAAAAGAAATTACTCAATTCTACAATGAAACCCACGCCGATATTAGTGAGTTTAATGGCTCCACAACTAGCTATGAATTTATGTATGAACAGTTGTCATGGCGTTAACCTTTTAAGATCTCAATTTTGTTTAACCTACCTACCACGAGGATGCTTTCTTGTGACACATCCCGTACTGGTCTGATATATACCAGAATTTCCTCATATTTAATATTATGGATGGAAGGCTGGACGATGTAGTAAAAGGAATATGTAATTTCTCCCTCTCTTCAAACAAAAACTTCGTAGACGTCCTTTTATAAACTACAAATACCGTATAACTAGACTAACCTCAAGTGACGTCAAACATAACAGGAAAACCTTCCACCATCCCAGGGTTAATAATACGACAACTAGCCCCTGTGTGCCAGGCAGTCTCAAGTCACGTCCTAACTGATGAAAACCTCACCTCATGCCAAGACCCAGCTCTAAGCACTACTCATGCCAAGACACAACTCGAAGCATACAAACAATAACCTCGTTTAAAAACTAAACTTGACCCCGTAACACTCAGAGTAGTTACTTTATAATTTTCTACATAGTTTATAATTATGAGAGTTCTGTGTGCTGTGCACTTTATGGGAAGTTTAAGTTCAGTTAACCATCGGCTAGATACTGCACAACCTCCAGTCATTATTCACACCTACATACTTATTAGGATCATCATTTTTCGTAACCTCCATTACATAAGAATTCATTTATTTTGACTACGTGACGTCTACCATAGGGGTCTGACGTCAAGTACTTTCTGATAAGTGCCAAACAGTATACCTCTGAACGCACCAAGTCACGTGTATGCCTTAAATTATATATAATATACATATATTAATACAAACACATAATTATGCTACCGTAAGCTTCACAAGCTTATTAATTTGTCCGCTTGATTCTGTAAATTGTGTATGTAAAGGAGAATACACACTCACGTGAATGTCGACAAGGTGAAAAATACCCACAATGGCAGACGAAAAGATGTATTTCCAAACAGTTTCGGCGACCCCTGCCGCAGTCTTCAGTTGTAATGAGTCAAAGAAAGTAATTATTTGACTGGTCTACACCCTTCTAGACAGGTTAGAGATTGAGTTGTCCTTGTCGCATAATGACGAGTTAAATATCAGAGTATATCCATCGACGACATACTGGACCCACACTAAGACGAAGATGGGTAGCAAAAACATTGAATCACATCCAATGCTCCCCCACGCTCGTGTCACGCAATCTCCCGAGCGTTGATAAATGGATTAGGCTCCATCACGGACGGGATTAAACCTGAAGGTGACAGAGATGGAAGGCAGCTCCCTGCAAACCATACATGAAGTAGACGGGGTGAAGAGACTCCCGAAAAGATAAGTACAAACAAATGGACAAAGGAAGTGATTGTGAACAAGGAGCGTCGCTTACTCACTATTCCTGGTGAGCTGGCCAGAGCCAACACCCACTGCCAATAATTGACTATGATTCTTGGCACTCTACCTCCTCTACAATAGTTTCCTCCATCCACTTTTCTCAACCCACTCTCCAAGCCCGCTATCCACCACATATCCTATTACCCATCACTGTGCAACCTCTCCACCCGATCTAGATGCAGCTCTACTACCCCCAGCAGCAATGAACAAACCGGGAGAGAATTTTCCACGTAAGCTTTTGGTGCCAGCAGCCATAAAGGTTGAGTGGGTAGGTGTAAACAACATTCTTGGCAAGCATTATCGTCTTGGACTCTTGACACACCCACATTAACAGACACGCATACACAAACTGTATATAGCCTCTAATTGTCATGTATATTCTCTCTCTCTCTCTCTCTCTCTCTCTCTCTGTAGTACAGGAGAGGACTGAAAATGACCGATCATGGAATATCTTAACCCACATTTTCGTCTGTGTTATACCTATTGAACCGACTATCAACATGACTGCCTCTACCTTATAAGTGCATTGATATTCACGGGTCAAAGAACATGATGCAAGTTTAGCTCTTATTCACGTTAATTATTGATGATACGTTATTATTCCCTCATTTCAACTCCGTCAACCCAGTCACCCAGTAACACTTGTGGCACATCCGCTGCGGGAGGGGTAAACAAGGGATGGCTCTGAACACAATGCTAAGTCACGCTGCTTCTAGTTTGCTGACCTCGACTGTTGAAGCAGCTCATATCTGATCTGTTGATACAGAAGGGATCGTTGACTTTGGTTCCCTAATACGGTATGACTATTCACTAACTTAACTCACATAAAAGGGGAAGAAGAGAGAAAGAGACTGGAATGTATAAACTTCTGAGTTTTTTAAGTAAATGGAGTCAAAAGTTTCGGTACGCAACCCTAGCACAATCTATCGGCATCATGGCGCCACGGATGTTACGGGGGGGGGGGGGTATATTAAAACTATTGTATGTAGCCAAGTGCTCATAGGTCTCAGCCAACTTCAGCCAGCACAACATATCATAAAGAACCTTATATACCTAAATGTCGGAATACAGACATTGTTGCTGGGACTTTCTTCCCTTTAAACACACACACAAACAAACTTAACGGACATTGACAACCCAATTGTTTCCTTGCATGTCATTGGTTTATCCTCAGCTGTAAGTAGGTCGATATAAAATGTCAAAACACGGCACTGCCAATATTACCTTCACCCAAATACAATATGGTACTTCAGCCACTAAAATAGAGCAATTCCTAGCCCTATATCTATTCAGTAATTAATCAACTACGAATGCTAACCAGCTATGTAATATAACTAAACCAGACACTTCTTATGAGAAAAAGAAGTTCCTCTGTTCATAATATGTGTGAGCAAGAAAGCAGCCAATAACTGATACATAACTATGTCAATATAGGCCACCATGCCCCCCTACTCAACAACAGAAGCTGCCACCTCGATATGAAAGGGTGCTGCCCAGAAATACTCGAGTTTAAATATATTTTTCCATTCTAGACGTTGGTAGGTCTAAGTCTGTTTGATTAGGATATACTAAATTGTCATATTAAGGTCATATACATTCAGCGAAAACCAACTTCTTGGGAGATAAATTGGAGCAAGCAACTCTCAAGCTGACTCAAGAGGACAGTCTGGGAATAGTCCATGCAGCCAGGTACAAGGTCACTCCACTCCTCTCTCAGCCAACAGCCTCTCTAAACTTCTGCCAACCTTCCTCCCGTACATCATGCTACATCTTTCTCTCCCTTTCAACATCCTCCATTCCCACTTACCCCGTGCTAATTCTTATCTTTCCCCACTCGCATTCCCTCTCTCCGATGCCAGCCTACCCCTCATTCCTCTCAACCCCCATTCCCCCAATATTCACTGTTCATTCTCACATTCGTTTCTATTATTTTCATAACTTTCATAAAATTGCATTTCTCATCTCTCTCATTCCACGAATTATATTCATAATCATCTATGGTTACGAAATTATGGACTTTACCAAACACTTGCACTACTGCCCCACAACTATGTCCTAGTTTCCCTGTCTACATTATACTGAACTGACCTTAAGCCACATAATGCAGCTTGCCAACACAAACATACAAAGATGTATGAGTCTTTTATAACTCTCACAAACTACATTGTTCTTAGGTAGGTCAACTACACCCAACATCACTCCATTGGATCTCCCACACTGTATTTTTTTCTCTGGCAGTTACATATACGCAAAATCCACTCCACTTCTGTCTCTCCTCTGCACAGGAGTATTTCTGTAGTTACGCCATCTACACCTTGGACCTTTTCCCTCCTATTGCTTTCCGAACCTCTTTCCTTCTTTCTTTGCTTTGTATATCCAATCTTCTACCACCTGCCTCTATCCCTGTGCATTTAACCATTGCTTCCACTTTTATCCCTTGGTCACAATGCTGTTTTCATACATCATTCACTGCTTCACTTCCACTCACAATAATACATCCTCCCTTTTTCATTTTATAACAGTCAGGTTTCACCTTTCCTCTTTCCATTTTTACCTCTCTCCAAAACAGTTACTTACCAGTACATTATGTAATTAATAAATTCTACTCACCAGCCCAAGATGCAGAGAGGATATGAACAAAGGGTGTGTCAGGATGTGCGGTATTGGCATTGATGATTTTCTTCATTTGTGAGTATGAGCAAAAGTAGATGGCACGAGAAGGAGCCACCCCAACCAAGTTAGGGCCCAATCCTCGGAACAATGCCCGTGGACCCTCCACCTCCACTATATATCTGAGGAGAAAAACAAAAACACACATCAGTTTACTTACCAGTACATACTACACCTTACCCATATAAATACTCGAGTACTGTAAATAAAAATGGTATCCATTCTCTCTTCTTATCTCTTGAAGAGAAAGAGAGAGGGAAAATAAAAGTGAGTCCCATTGCACAATGGTTAGTGCGCTTGCTCCTCAAAATGAAAGGTTCTGGGTACCACATTGCAGATTTATGGAATAGAATTCTGAACATGGTTAGCTTACAGATGTACAGTACTGCAGTATTTTAATCTGGGAGGAAAAAAGTAATCACGATTGGATCTGTGTTGGAATGGTTAGATGTGATAAGTGGAATATATATACCCCAGAGCAGTGTGGTATGTCCAGTGCTCTTCATAATACACTGTACTGTATACATAATTGATGTGAAAAGACATTATAATACTGTACATTACATAATTATAGAGTAGCAGAACCCTGGAACAGCCAACATGCCTCACTAGTAAATGTTCCCAGTAAGGTACCGGAACACCAAATTTGAAAGTTGTAGATCAGCAAGCATACCTATTTACATAAATGGTTAATTTAATTAATTTTGGTCTGCATAACATACATACAGTATATGCTACAGTACTAGGTTTTCATCCCCTGAGAAGGAGGAAGCCAAAGGTTGGAAATTACAGGCGGGGTTTTTCATGTCCTTCAATTTGAGGCTATTGCACCGATTACAGTTGGCAGTTGAGTGGCCACATCCCTACACCATAGAGAAATAAGAAATTAGCCAGAGGGAAAGGTATATAAGGCTAGGGAGGTAGAGAGCACCTAGCTCCTCACTCTGATAGAACCAGTCCATTACCAATGATATAAAATTTACCAAATTACATAAGAACAGCACACTTTTACCTTGTAAAGTATCTTTCCCAGATTATTGCTCACCTTGGTCATTTTTATCTTTGAGTGCACAACAGAACTACGTGACCCTTCTAATAATTTTGTGAGGCATTTCTCAATACCTAATCTAGGTCACAGGGTATCTAATCAGTCATATTGATAACTACAGCAGTCACATGCTGTATAGGTTTGGTTTCTCCTTCTAACCTTCAATAACTCATCTTTTATCTTTTTTACCTTTCTTTACAATATACTGGACTGTATGGTGATATTGTTACGGTATATAATCATGGTAAATAAGACATCAAGTTTGTATTATCTAAATTACTATATAAAACATATAGACTGTAGGGATCATTATGGAGGTGGGGAGTACAGTATGCCATGCTGGGGAGGGACCCCTGCCCGATATGACAAAAGCAACCTCATTGGAATTTACATAAGAACCTTTATAACTTTAATTTCTTCTATCTATAAACTTATAGAATTGACTTGTATTTATGGTACCCAGAGTCAGTGAGTCGATAAGTCACAACCCCACCAGTCCATTTAATTGTGCTAAGATTACTTGGATTGAACCTGTAAGCACAGAAAAAGCAACTGGAGGGAATGAATAAGGAACAAAACTATATTTGGAGGAGCCTTTATTGACAACAGTTCACTTTGACCTGAAGAAGCGAGAGTAACGACATCCATAAAGACTCATCCTCATACGGTGTTGTTCCTTATCCAAGGCAAATGAACTTCTATATTCAGATTAGCCTGTTACATGACAAAGCACAAGTAATAACCCTCCAGATACTGTACACCTCTTACAAGATAAGAAAGTGAAAAGAAAATACAATGATAAAACATTAAGGATACGGTAACTTATCAATGTATTGCATGATTTCAGCAATTGTTGAAGATAAAAAGACAATACTGAGTGCAATTTTACATGCAGTCACTGTCTAGTGATGAATATCATGCATTTGTTACTATTCTATAGGAAATAAATAAAATTATACAGCTTGGGCCGAGATGGCAATGAACCGAGCTTGTGATGGAACTGTGTTGTCAATGGACTGCATTTGTTCTGTGTAAGGAGAGATTCAATAAGGGAATAACCACACATGGAAAGTGAGAACAAATCATCAATAGTAAGGTACTGACAAACATATTAGAGTACCATACAATACTCACTTGAGACAATGAAAAATGGAGAGTGTTTGCCGTTGGCGGGGAGGATCTGGCAGCTGCTGTGAGAGGTGAACTATCTGGGTACATGGCCTGAAGGCGCTGGTACACAGCCTTCGTGTCCCGCGGCTGCCACCACCATGATGGTAGGGGAGTGGGGGTAGTGTAGAGCAGGTGGTGGGTGGTCTGGGTTGGGCAGCAGGTGGGGGAAGGGAGCCACTCATGTAGGAGAAGGAAGATGACTGCAGACGGGTCTTAACCACTTCCAGAGGACAAGTGGCCACTGCCCCCATGGTCCCTCCACACCTGCCACGACCACATCACCACAACATATCATTACTTGCACTTAAGTACAATATCATTCATAATGTATTTTATTTACACAAAACTGGCTACCAGCACATTATATTGTAATGTTGCTATATTAAATGGCAACAACACACTAAAACAGCACTGTATTACTAACACTGATAAAATATACAATACCTATTGAGCTGCGCACAAACCCCACTAAGTGCAGTAAAGTACCGTACTGGTATGAAATCAAATTGAATTTGCAAAAGTACCCTAAATTATTAAAATAGTCCAAACAATTTGAAAAATATTGTGGTGAACACAATAAAATTATCCTTTCCATAACATATTCTTCCACCATGTTTGGCAATCTCACCAGTGGTCTGCCTCTCATACCATGTCCCCCAACCACTCCCATTCACATTTTTATTAAGACTCCCCATTCTGCATTCTCTCCACATGTCCAAGCCACCTCAATGCTTTACCTTTCACCTTCTCTACCACCCCATACTGAGCACCATTTGCCTTCTATCCCAGCCCAGATATGGTGCCTCATTGCTTTCGCTATCCCATCTCATCAGACCACTAATATCCACAGCACCTTCTCTATTCTAGACTGTTTAGCCTAATTCCATGGCCCATGTCTCAGAAGCATATAACAATATTGGCTGGACTATACCATTTCTCTGTTCCCATTTCATCCCGTGTTCACACTCCTACCCTTCTTGATTCACCCCAACAATCCTATGACCTGTCTACCATGCAGTGCCCTCGCTCTCATCTCTTCTTCCATGCTCACCTGTTTACATAGCACTGTTCCTAAATATCTGAACTCCCTCACTCTTTCCATCCTCTCACCTCCCAAAACTTTATCACATCCTGTCCCATTTGGCACTCTCATTCTGTAGGGTGCTGCCAACTTGCCAAGTCAATTACTTCAGCTCCTGCTATATCAATAACCATCACCTTTCATACTGATATTCACTTGTAGTTTCTATCTTTTGTGTACACCCTGAAACTCATCAACCACCCTCTATAGGCTACTCTGGAGTACATCCATCCATGGCTACCCAATCCACTCATCTCCAAACCTTCATGTTACACCTCGCTCTAACTTAACTTACACCTCCCCAAACATTATGGTAAATATTGAAAGAATTACAGTTATTGCGTACGGTTTTTCTACCTTCATTACCCACTTATTTAGACAATTCTAAAGATTATTTTCGGTAAATATTGAAAGAAATACCGTTATTGCGTACGGTTTTTCTACCTCCATTACCCACTTATTTGGACAATTCTAAGATTAGGTCCCGGTAGTCTGCTGTGGTCTAGGTTAGGTTAGACTAATTTCCTTAATCATGTTTGTAAAACGGGGCATCCCCAAGAGAAACACCATAGATGAAAAGTGTCTTAGAATGGTCCAAAATAGTGGGTAATGATACTAAAATATACAATATAGTGAACGCAGTACTTCTGTAAATTTACCAACATCCCTAAAGGCCTAGTATCATTCTGTAGGATGAAGCCATTGCAATGTTTATTAATGTTACCACTTTGTTTACAACGGCATAGCAGATAATGTTGTTACTACGTAGGCTAGAGCTGAACTGATTTCGTGAATAAACAGATACTACACTTATGAATGTTATCTATTACTCATTCACTAAGCACAAAACTAAACAAACTCTGTTATTCCACACTACAAAAACACTGCCACTTACTAATCCATCACTTATGTCCTGATCATGCCGAGTTTTATTCCAAGAGGCGGACGTGGTGGAGGTATTATGAGAGCATGGCGATGGTATCTTACCTTATTAAAACATTAACACACACACACATTCATTCATCTCACCATGTCAACAACTTACCCTCCAGCAAAGAGGTGAATTAGCGTATCTCTATTGAGACTCATTATCGTTTCAATAATATTCGCAACAAGCTTCGAAAACACAACACCACCCTAAACACCGGCCTAGACATTACTGAGTGGCGAGTAGTGAATATCTGCTGCGCTGGGTGTTGTGAGTGGATTCCATCACGTGATCACAAGACGAGGATTGGCTGGCTACATGAAAAGGTTGGCTGTGATTGGTGGAGCTGTTGGTGCGGCTCCAAGTGGACATGTGATCTTTGTTTACATCCAGGTCAGGCAACATACATATAAAAAAGGAATCCTCTATATAAATATGATTAATATACAGTACACCCCTCATATACCACGAATGAAAAATCATAAACACCTCTTCATTATAATATACTCAGTTGTTCATTGGAGGCCATCATATACTTTTGTTATTCATAGTTCTTGGTAGCTAAATTGTTCAATCACTGCCAAATAAAACTGCTCCATTTCTTTTTATATACTCTATACAATTGTTATTTCCAAAGGTTTTACTACAGACGTATACTGTAAAACTGAAATTCTATTTCTCATCCTTGGGGCTACTGTGCTCTGTTCAGGCACATTTCACATGGGCCACTTTTTAGAGGAGGGTGCCGCCACTGTTTCGTGGTTGGATCACTCGGGTGGAATGCACACGGGCAACTTATTCGTGGCAGCCACAGCACAATCACTGTGGCACTGGCGGTGGCAGTTCCATCATGGATATTGGTGAGGTAGTTTGTGTCATCACACGACAATGTATCTCTATAGAAACACACGCATGGTGGCTGTTGATAGATACCGTTAATTTAATTAAATGACACCCCGCACAAGGGCCATTTGTTGGTGGCAGTGCTGTGGCGGATGATCCGGCATTGTTGACGGTCGTGTTGGGAGTAAAAACTCAGCTGGTTATAGCCATGTGTACAATGTGGCTACGGTAGCCTAAATGTTACTGACTTTGATATATTGATATGTAAAGTGAAACTTTAGCAAAGCCTAGCTATGACTTCCAGTATTTTTAGAAATCATGCGATGACACATTCTACCTCACCGACATCCTCGATGAAACTGCCTCAGCCCATGGCTGCCACAAAAAAAGTGGCCCGTGTGCAGGGTGTTCACAGCATCCCACCAAAAACAGTGGCAGCCACCGTCTAGTGGCGTCCACTGAAAAGTGGCCCGCATGGAGAGGGCCAGTGATATAACTAGAGAAGCGACGGGCAGTCATCATATGTTCCGTGATCTCAATAGTCAATACTCTCCTGCAAGCTGGAGAGGAGATGCGATGTACCCCGTGAACTTGTGACCATATTGAGACAACGATAACAACAGCTTCACATAGTCACACTATGAATCGATAACCATAATATATAGTTGTATATTATTTTACGTGCATTTGTGATGTTTTTTCTTCCTCAATTGGTATTTAAATGTGTATATCTTTATGAAAACGAAGTTAAATGTTAATGAACAATATCATAATAACAATACTATTTTAATAACAGTACTGTATTGTAGAATACTGTTGTGATAATATAACAATAGCTGTAATAAAACAATATTATAATAACAGTATTCTAAAGTAAAGGGTTGAGCTACTGTACTGAAACGTTATCCTATTCTTTCTTAGGTATCCGGTCATTTCGCCCACATGCCACATTCTTATTGTGTATCAAATTCCCATTTCTTTACGTCTTATGCGCTGCACAACGAACCATTGTATCGGCAAATTTAATAGTAACAGTGCGGTACAATAGATCTCAACTTTCCCGCCTCTATCGGTGTCTATCACTGGCCGCCTTGGCCAAGCCCAAGTTGGCCCGCCCACTATAAGCAGAGCAACTACAGCTACGCCAGCGCTGTCCTGGTGAAGGATGAAAGAACTACGTATTGTAAACAATCCAAATATACTGTTCGCAACTCCATTTATAATAAAACTGAATATCAATAAATCTTTGGACACTGAATTTTAGTTATGTCATATGATTTTAGTATGTCAGACACTGGAATGGGGATTTTACAAGAAAAATAACAAGATTTAGTGTGATTATGGACATTCTTATAAACATCTTGAAGATGGTTCGTTGATAAAGTGAACTAGAGAAACTCCCAGCCCTTAGTCCACGTCATTGTTGTTGTTGTTGTCGTCAGAATCAGTCAGTGACTGTCAGTCAGGGTTTCAGACACCTGCTGCAACATCTTTTGGGTGACCGTACACAGGTGGTGATATCCATTATGTTCACTCCAGGCCGTATTGTGCTCTTATATATGGCTACTCTAGCGGTGGCACAGAATAGGATGGCGCCTGGAGTACCACCGGGACAGTACCAACCACAGCAACAACAACAACAGTACCAACAACAGCCACAGCAACACAGACAACAGCCACCACCACAATATCAACAGCAGGTAAAGTATTGAGGACAGATGGGAACTAATTGACAGGTGGTGGGACATGCAGGTTAATAGATTTGTTAGTATTTCAATAATAAATGTCGTGGCAAACTAGAATAATGTATCAAATAGCACCTGTCACTCATTTTTTATATCGTATTGTTACAAATTATTATACCGGTCACTTTATCATGCATCTTTTAATCCTACTGCTACAAATTATATACTGGTTATATTATTAGTCACTTTATGGATGCAAGGAGTTGTGGAAGGCTGCTGAGAATTATATGGTCTTGCAAGGTGGAATGAATACGTTTGGGTATTTATTTAGACTATTGCCGTTTTGTAGCAGTGTTGCCAGATCAGGCTAGGTCCCAGTATTTTGCCCCGGTCAGGTCCTGGTACTTTATCTCGGTTATTTCCCGGTAGTTTGCCCAGGTTAGGTCCCGGTAGTTTGCTCATGTTAGTGGGTAAAGAAGGTAAATATATCAGAATACCAGCCAGCAATAGAGTAGATATTTACCTATGATTGTTACTCATTTTACTGGGCATTTCTATCTCATATTCTCTATTCTCATTCATTATTTCATCCCTGGCTCTGGAATCCCCTTGCAAACAGGGAAATGAGGTAGTCCAAGTGATGATGATGCAAAAACACATGACATATACTGAACAGACAGCTTATGTGATTGTCTCCTTCAGGTTGGTGCTCCAGGAGTTCCCCAACAACAATACCAGGGTGCAGCCACTGTACCACCTGCACAATATCAGCCGCCGCCACCACCACCACAACAACAACAACAACAATATCAACAACAACAGCAGCAGCACCCTCCTCCTCCTCCACCACCACCACAACAACAACAACAACAACAACAACAACATGTTCAAGTGAGTTAAGTCATGGTAATATCATGAGAATCAGTATAATTTTAGCACACTTAAATACAGTTATTGCTTAAATTCCATGATGGTTACTGATCACATCACAAGTATCTCATGGATGGCAAAATTTGCTTATATTTACTAAAATTAACAAATATTTTATGGGGAAGTATAAGATTTAGTGACACACCTTGATATAGAACAGGCAGCTATAAACGTTACTTCGATAATGCTCAAGCAGTGTCACTGGATGGCCGATAAGCCTGGTATCAAAAGGTAATTTAGGTATAGTATCCTCAAACTGTTTTGGAGGAGGAGACATTAATGTGGGAAAGGATTTTAATTCAATTATGTAGAATTTTATCTCTTTCATATAAGTTTTATATACTGTATTCCTTCTTTAAGGGTTTAGAGAGAAGTGAAATGTTATCAATAGAAGAGCCTTCTTCAGTTTTTCTTCATTTTTATAACCTGCTACCTTTTCATGAAGTCATTTATGTAATGTAGAAAAAGTACAAACATGGTTAGTGTAAAGATGAATCTAACACACTGTGTTTGCAGGGAGTACAGCAGCAACAGCAACAGCATCACGGTCACCACAACCAACAACAGCGTGTGCTACGTAATCCCAACTTGAGCCAAGAGCGGGACCACATCAAGGACCACTTGGAGGTACCCATTGACACAGCGGGCATGTCAGAGCAAGAACTTCAATTTCACTACTTCAAAATGCATGATGCTGATAACAACAATAAGTTGGATGGTCAGGAGCTTATCAAGTCACTTTTCCACTGGCATGACTCATCTAATCATGATGGTAACAAGGGTGGCCACCATCCACCACCTGAACCCAAAATATTTACTGATGACGAGCTGACAAACATGATTGACCCCATACTTGACCAGGATGACAGGAACAGGGATGGCTTTATAGACTACCCAGAGTTTGTACAAGCCCAACGTAACGCTGCAGCAAATGCAGCAGCAGCATCAGGCACCAATGCACCTTAGACCAACTATTTGACTGTGATGAAAGTGACTTGTATCAAATATATAAGGGGGTGAGATAATAGGTGAATTAGAAGTTACAGAATCATCCAAATTGTGTCAGAAAATTATTACATCATTATTGGCTTAAGTCATCTGTAGAGTGGCACAGTTTGGAGGAATTGGTAGCCCCCACTTAACTAGAAGAATATTGCTCTCCTTTTTAAACTGAAAGTTTTAATGAAAATTTGTGGTGTTTCATAAAATCTCATTTCAATTCTGGCTGTGGTACCGGTATAATTTACTGTAGCATAAGACTAAGCAACATTGAATACAAAAAAAAAAAAAAAAAAAAATGGTGCTCAGGAAAATGAGTAGCTATACAAAATCTCCATTTCATAATATAAGATGAAATTATGTTGTTACTGTTAATAATCAGTATTGTATTTTTTACATCAGATACGAGTACAAATGAATGAACTGATATACTGTACTTTATAGTTTATAATATTTTTATTGAGATCTTTTAATGCACTTACAGGCTATGGAAACTTTTTTGGCATCCTTACACCACAGTGCATTATGCCACACCACATGAGGCATTATCCACCATGTATTCACATTCACACAATTGGTGACAATGATTGTTACAAAAAGTATCAAGAGTAAGGGGTGCTGAATAAATTTTGAGAGCTTGTATAGATGCAATGGAAGTTTACATTGATGCATTGATATTGTTGAATCTTAATAACTGGATAATGGAGTATTACTAACTGGATAATGGAGTAAAGGTAAACATTACAGGAAGTTGACTTTAAAGAACTTTAGCACTGATAATATGGAATTGTATATAATGGTACAGTATTTAAATCCCAAATATGTAAATGAAGTGCAGTGCTTCCTGCTAGTACACGCCTATATGGGTGAAATAAGCGCTTGTGTGCTGTATTAAAAAATATGCGTCCCAAAATGCAATTACAGTAACTTATGGGGGAAATTACCTATAGGTGGCAACCTTCCGAGTTTGACTTTTCAGACTGGTTAGACACAAAGTGAAACAAAGTAATGACATATTAATGACTAAATAGAGAAAAATAATAATAGTAGTAGGATTTCTCACCTGAACAACAATAGAGAGCTGATCTGATGAACTTGAAAAACAGGTGTTCCAAGGCTGTGAGGCGTATAATGCGCCTCTGCTGTACTGCCCATTGTCCACTCGCTGCACCTCCCGCTGTCACTGTCACGAGGCGCTATCTCAGCCACTTCTTCCATAAATCCCACGAAATCTAATGCTGACACTGCATTATCCTCTTGATTCACTTGTTCTTTACTCTCCTATGCTTCTTGTATCCGCATTGTGGATTTGTGTGTTAGTAAAGACCAAGGGATCACGTTCAAGCAGAAATACGTATACTGTGCTGCACTAGCAGGAAGGACCGTGCAGTACTGAAGTTTTATTTAAAAATATTAATTATAGTAATAATGTGCCGAAAGAATGGAAGCCACAGTGCACCTTGGGAGTGTCATCAGACCTTAAGCCTCTTCCACACGAGGCAAAAACATGGCGGGCACGGGCAACTGAGTAAAATCCTCTCGCCTTATACCAATGTTACCAGATCAAGCAGTCCCCTACAGTCATTGGCCACTTGTGCCCTCCACCACCCACAAAATTGGTAAGAGTGTCTGCCAATCGTCTTTTGCCTCTCGTGTGGAAGGGGCGTTAAAATGTAGAATTTTTGACATTTTGGTTCTTGTAATCTGTGAACTTGAGTTACTGGTGGACAATTTTCATCATTGTTGATACTGAATATAAGTACCAGAATGCCATAAAAAATTCTTTTCAATATCTGATAACTTTCTCAAATTATACAGCAAAAGTGAAACCTGAACAAATTTGACTATATATTGTACTGTACATAGGGTTAAGACTTGCTTTGGTTTTATTCTCGTGAATGTTCATACTGTATGACATACTGTTCCACTGTATAAAAGTATCTTTTCAGAGCTTGGTGACCGACATAAAATTTAGGGTCCAACTGAATTGATTTGTGTACCTGCAGCGAGGTAAATGTTCACATACCTATTAAAATGAGGATTATGCCAATACGTCAGTACATTGAAAGATTCTGCTCCCTCCAGACTATGCTATGACACAGACTACAGCACAGTATAGAGGAATCTTTAACTAACAGTTTACTGACAACCAAACTAATTCAGGTAATGTCCGTAGGAAGGAAGGGTTATATATTTAAGGGTGTTGGATGTCTTATTTATAGCTGCCTTTGTAATAAATACAATAAATGGATATTTTATTGATTAACCATGCCTTTGGAGTGTCAGTCATACTTTCATATCAGTTTTAAGCCTTTTTTTTTTATAAAATATCTGCCCAATTTTTATTAAATTTTGGAAATCTAGTGCCAGACCGTGTGGACGGGGCCCCAAGATTGTATTCCACTGAAAGCTAGACTGATATATCATAGAATGGGATATAATTAGTTTCGAGGCCATACACATTCATCTCACAATGAGTAAGCTACAGCTTGCTTCTTAAAAAAAAAAAATGGAGGAGTAAACTATGACACTGATTTGGAACAAAATATTTATTTAATATTTTTCTAAAAATTATTACCAACCATTAAGATGTACAGTATAATTTTGTGAGCTCAAGGCCTAATGCCACACTATTTCAATATACTGTATGTACAGTTGCGGTATATAGTCCTTGACCAAGGTACAAGGAGGCTTCTGATCAAGGATTGTGAGCCGTAGCTGTACAAGGTTCTCAGATGGACAGAGATGTAAACTCAAGGAATATTTTCTGGTGTTTCTGCAGTTCTACTCATTATGAAATAACCTGGAATCATTACAGTTACACTGCCTCCACAAGACAGTGATAATTGTTACCAATTCCTAATGTAAGTAGTAGGCAAAACCATATAACGTTTTATATCCAGTTAGCAGTTGCACTCTGTTCTGGGTAGAAATTGTTGACCAGTTGTATTTAGCCTTCACAATACTAGTTGTTGATGTTGGCCATTGGCTAAAAGAAAACCATCTCATTGGGATAGTGAAAAATAAAATCTGTAAATAATCAAAATGCTGAGGGACCAAGATTATTATTAACCCTCCTGTGCATGATCAACTTTCATCTGCATTATGAATCGTACTATTTCACATTTGAGCTATATCTATTTTTAAAATACTTTAAATAAAGATTAATTTACAACTAGAGAACATCACACAACAAATTTCTGCAGAATTCATTATTATTTGTGTAATAGTGGGTTAACAACAGATCTTCATAAAACAAAACTACCAGGGTGCCTCACTCTATAAATAGTAGCAAACATGGCCTGCATGCACTGTTATATTTTCTGCCTTTGTATTATAACTTGGGGGGGAGGGGAGAGGGTAGACCCTTCCTATAACCTCAGTCTAGTTACATTTCCAATACTGACTTATTCAGGTGAAAATAATTTCAATTGTAGCTTCTAGATAGGCTAAGATGGTTGATTACTCTGAACAGTTCAAGTGACACTGTTGCAGACTATATGACCTGAGGTAATGTATAAGAGTTATATTAGTGTGAGAGTTGAGGCTTATAAGGTATTATAGTGTGAAAATCAACGGTTCTGTTAGTACCAGCATTATCAGGTTCACCGCATACCCTTAAACATTATCTTGATTACTTTATCTGTAAATTCAGAAGGAATGGGCATATATTCATCAACCCCTGCAGGTATAAGGCGATCTGCTTCACTAACTATGTTGATCTGAGTAAATCCATCAATACCAATATCCAAGGTTGAACTAGTGAAGGATGATTCTGTAGAGGTAGTAGTGACTGAACTGTCTGTTGTGTTAAAATAATCAGTGTCTGTATTGGCAATGATGGTTGTGTCCAGGGTAATGGTGGTAGTGACTGTGTCAGCAGTGTCTGTGGTGGTGGCTGTGTCAGCAGTATCTGTGGTGGTGGCTGTGTCAGCAGTGTCTGTGGTGATTGCATCACCAGTGCCTGTGGTGGCTGTGTCAGTAGTTTCTGAGGTAGAGGTCATGTCAGCAGTGGCTGTGGTGGTGGCTGTGTCAGCAGTGGCTGTGGTGGTGGCTGTGTCAGCAGTGGCTGTGGTGGTGGCTGTGTCAGCAGTGGCTGTTGTGGTGGCTGTGTCAGCAATGTCTCTGGTGGTGGTGGCTGTGTCAGCAATGTCTCTGGTGGTGGTGGCTGTGTCAGCAATGTCTCTGGTGGTGGTGGCTGTGTCAGCAATGTCTGTGGTGGTGGCTGTGTCAGCAATGTCTGTGGTGGTGGCTGTGTCAGCAATGTCTGTGGTGGTGGCTGTGTCAGCAATGTCTGTGGTGGTGGTGGTGGCTGTGTCAGCAATGTCTGTGGTGGTGGTGGTGGCTGTGTCAGCAATGTCTGTGGTGGTGGTGGTGGCTGTGTCAGCAATGTCTGTGGTGGTGGTGGTGGCTGTGTCAGCAGTGTCTGTGGTGGTGGTGGTGGCTGTGTCAGCAGTGTCTGTGGTGGTGGTGGTGGCTGTGTCAGCAGTGTCTGTGGGGGTGGTGGTGGCTGTGTCAGCAGTGTCTGTGGTGGTGGTGGTGGCTGTGTCAGCAGTGTCTGTGGTGGTGGTGGTGGCTGTGTCAGCAGTGTCTGTGATGGTGGTGGTGGCTGTGTCAGCAGTGTCTGTGGTGGTGGTGGTGGCTGTGTCAGCAGTGTCTGTGATGGTGGTGGTGGCTGTGTCAGCAGTGTCTGTGGTGGTGGTGGTGGCTGTGTCAGCAATGTCTGTGGTGGTGGTGGTGGCTGTGTCAGCAGTGTCTGTGATGGTGGTGGTGGCTGTGTCAGCAATGTCTGTGATGGTGGTGGTGGCTGTGTCTGTGGTGGTGGTGGTGGTGGCTGTGTCTGTGATGGTGGTGGTGGCTGTGTCTGTGATGGTGGTGGTGGTGGCTGTGTCTGTGGTGGTGGTGGCTGTGTCTGTGGTGGTGGTGGTTGCTGCATCAGCCGTGTCCGTGGTGGTGGCAGTGTCAGCTGTGTCTGTGGTGGCAGTGTCTGTGGTGGTGGCTGTGTCAGCAATGTCTCTGGTGGTGGTGGTGGCTGTGTCAGCAGTGTCTGTGGTGGTGGTGGTGGCTGTGTCAGCAGTGTCTGTGGTGGTGGTGGTGGCTGTGTCAGCAGTGTCTGTGATGGTGGTGGTTGCTGCATCAGCCGTGTCCGTGGTGGTGGCCGTCTCTGTCGTGGCCGTCTCTGTCGTGGCCGTCTCTGTCGTGGCCGTCTCTGTCGTGGCCGTCTCTGTCGTGGCCGTCTCTGTCGTGGCCGTCTCTGTCGTGGCCGTCTCTGTCGTGGCCGTCTCTGTCGTGGCCGTCTCTGTCGTGGCCGTCTCTGTGGAGACAGTGTCTGTGGAGACAGTGTCTGTGGAGACAGTGTCTGTGGAGACAGTGTCTGTGGAGACAGTGTCTGTGGAGACAGTGTCTGTGGAGACAGTGTCTGTGGAGACAGTGTCTGTGGAGACAGTGTCTGTCGTGGCAGTGTCTGTCGTGGCAGTGTCTGTGGTGGCCGTGTCAGCAGTGCCTGTGGTGGCCGTGTCAGCAGTGTCTGTGGTGGCCGTGTCAGCAGTGTCTGTGGTGGCCGTGTCAGCAGTGTCTGTGGTGGCCGTGTCAGCAGTGCCTGTGGTGGCCGTGTCAGCAGTGCCTGTGGTGGCCGTGTCAGCAGTGCCTGTGGTGGCCGTGTCAGCACTGTCTGTGGTGGCCGTGTCAGCACTGTCTGTGGTGGCCGTGTCAGCAGTGTCTGTGGTGGCCGTGTCAGCAGTGTCTGTGGTAGCAGTGTCTGTGGTGGCCGTGTCAGCAGTGTCTGTGGTGGCCGTGTCAGCAGTGTCTGTGGTGGCCGTGTCAGCAGTGTCTGTGGTGGCCGTGTCAGCAGTGTCTGTGGTGGCCGTGTCAGCAGTGTCTGTGGTGGCCGTGTCAGCAGTGTCTGTGGTGGCCGTGTCAGCAGTGTCTGTGGTGGCCGTGTCAGCAGTGTCTGTGGTGGCCGTGTCAGCAGTGTCTGTGGTGGCCGTGTCAGCAGTGTCTGTGGTGGCCGTGTCAGCAGTGTCTGTGGTGGCCGTGTCAGCAGTGTCTGTGGTGGCCGTGTCAGCAGTGTCTGTGGTGGCCGTGTCAGCAGTGTCTGTGGTTGCCGTGTCAGCAGTGTCTGTGGTGGCCGTGTCAGCAGTGTCTGTGGTGGCCGTGTCAGCAGTGTCTGTGGTGGCCGTGTCAGCAGTGTCTGTGGTGGCCGTGTCAGCAGTGTCTGTGGTGGCCGTGTCAGCAGTGTCTGTGGTGGCCGTGTCAGCAGTGTTGTATGTGGTGGCCGTGTCAGCAGTGTCTGTGGTGGTGGTGGTGGTGGTGGTGTCAGCAGTGTCTGTGGTGGTGGTGTCGGCTGTGTCAGCAGTGTCTGTGGTGGTGGTGGTGGCTGTGTCAGCAGTATCTGTGGTGGTGGTGGTGGCTGTGTCAGCAATGTCTGTGGTGGTGGTGGCTGTGTCAGCAGTGTCTGTGGTGGTGGCTGTGTCAGCAGTGTCTGTGGTGGTGGTGGTGGCTGTGTCAGCATTGTCTGTGATGGTGGTGGTGGCAGTGTCAGCATTGTCTGTGATGGTGGTGGTGGCTGTGTCAGCATTGTCTGTGATGGTGGTGGTGGCTGTGTCAGCATTGTCTGTGATGGGGGTAGTGGCTGTGTCAGCATTGTCTGTGATGGGGGTAGTGGCTGTGTCAGCATTGTCTGTGATGGTGGTGGTGGCTGTGTCAGCATTGTCTGTGATGGGGGTGGTGGCTGTGTCAGCAGTGTCTGTGGTGGTGGTGGTGGTGGCTGTGTCAGCAGTGTCTGTGGTGGCAGTGTCTGTGGTGGCAGTGTCTGTGGTGGCAGTGTCTGTGGTGGCAGTGTCTGTGGTGGCAGTGTCTGTGGTGGCAGTGTCTGGGGTGGCAGTGTCTGGGGTGGCAGTGTCTAGGGTGGCAGTGTATGTGGTTGCCGCGTCAGCAGTGTATGTGGTTGCCGCGTCAGCAGTGTATGTGGTTGCCGCGTCAGCAGTGTATGTGGTTGCCGCGTCAGCAGTGTATGTGGTTGCCGCGTCAGCAGCGTCTGTGGTTGCCGCGTCAGCAGCGTCTGTGGTTGCCGCGTCAGCAGCGTCTGTGGTTGCCGCGTCAGCAGCGTCTGTGGTTGCCGCGTCAGCAGCGTCTGTGGTTGCCGCGTCAGCAGCGTCTGTGGTTGCCGCGTCAGCAGCGTCTGTGGTTGCCGCGTCAGCAGCGTCTGTGGTTGCCGCGTCAGCAGCGTCTGTGGTTGCCGCGTCAGCAGCGTCTGTGGTTGCCGCGTCAGCAGCGTCTGTGGTTGCCGCGTCAGCAGCGTCTGTGGTTGCCGCGTCAGCAGCGTCTGTGGTTGCCGCGTCAGCAGCGTCTGTGGTTGCCGCGTCAGCAGCGTCTGTGGTTGCCGCGTCAGCAGCGTCTGTGGTTGCCGCGTCAGCAGCGTCTGTGGTTGCCGCGTCAGCAGCGTCTGTGGTTGCCGCGTCAGCAGCGTCTGTGGTTGCCGCGTCAGCAGCGTCTGTGGTTGCCGCGTCAGCAGCGTCTGTGGTTGCCGCGTCAGCAGCGTCTGTGGTTGCCGCGTCAGCAGCGTCTGTGGTTGCCGCGTCAGCAGCGTCTGTGGTTGCCGCGTCAGCAGCGTCTGTGGTTGCCGCGTCAGCAGCGTCTGTGGTTGCCGCGTCAGCAGCGTCTGTGGTTGCCGCGTCAGCAGCGTCTGTGGTTGCCGCGTCAGCAGCGTCTGTGGTTGCCGCGTCAGCAGCGTCTGTGGTTGCCGCGTCAGCAGCGTCTGTGGTTGCCGCGTCAGCAGCGTCTGTGGTTGCCGCGTCAGCAGCGTCTGTGGTTGCCGCGTCAGCAGCGTCTGTGGTTGCCGCGTCAGCAGCGTCTGTGGTTGCCGCGTCAGCAGCGTCTGTGGTTGCCGCGTCAGCAGCGTCTGTGGTTGCCGCGTCAGCAGCGTCTGTGGTTGCCGCGTCAGCAGCGTCTGTGGTTGCCGCGTCAGCAGCGTCTGTGGTTGCCGCGTCAGCAGCGTCTGTGGTTGCCGCGTCAGCAGCGTCTGTGGTTGCCGCGTCAGCAGCGTCTGTGGTTGCCGCGTCAGCAGCGTCTGTGGTTGCCGCGTCAGCAGTGTCTGTGGTGATTGTTGTGTCTGTTATGGTTATTTCATCAGTGTCTGTTATGGTTATGTCAGCAGTGTCTGTGGTGGTTGTTGTGTCTGTTATGGTTATGTCAGCAGTGTCTGTGGTGGTTGTTGTGTCTGTTATGGTTATGTCGGCAGTGGCTGCGTCGGCAGTGGCTGCGTCGGCAGTGGATGCGTCGGCAGTGGCTGCGTCGGCAGTGGCTGCGTCGGCAGTGGCTGCGTCGGCAGTGGCTGCGTCGGCAGTGTCTGTGGTGGCAGTGTCTGTGGTGGCAGTGTCTGTGGTGGCAGTGTCTGTGGTGGCAGTGTCTGTGGTGGCAGTGTCTGGGGTGGCAGTGTCTGGGGTGGCAGTGTCTGGGGTGGCAGTGTCTGGGGTGGCAGTGTCTGGGGTGGCAGTGTCTGGGGTGGCAGTGTCTGGGGTGGCAGTGTCTGGGGTGGCAGTGTCTGGGGTGGCAGTGTCTGTGGTGGCAGTGTCTGTGGTGGCAGTGTCTGTGGTGGCAGTGTCTGTGGTGGCAGTGTCTGTGGTGGCAGAGGTCATGTCAGCAGTGTCTGTGATGGCAGAGGTCATGTCAGCAGTGTCTGTGGTGGCAGAGGTCATGTCAGCAGTGTCTGTGGTGGCAGAGGTCATGTCAGCAGTGTCTGTGGTGGCTGAGGTCATGTCAGCAGTGTCTGTGGTGGCAGAGGTCATGTCAGCAGTGTCTGTGGTGGCAGAGGTCATGTCAGCAGTGTCCGTGGTGGTCATATCAAATGTGCCCTTGGTGGTGGAGGTCATGTCAGCTGTGTCTGTCATAATTTTCATGTCAATAATTTTGGTAGTTTTGTCATGAATATGTTGGTCATCTTCAGATCCATCATGAATATTTTCTTTAGATGAACTGGTATTTGTGTTGAGTGACTGTGAAGGCTTCATGGTGGCATTGTGAGATGGAGAAGGCATTACATTTTCAGTAGTACTTGCTGTTTGCTTCTTGGTTGAGGTCCTGGCAACCCACTTCAGGAGATCCATGCTTTTTCGTACTTCAGGGGACTCCTCCACCTCCTCTATCATCTGTAGTGGGATGGCAATTATTTTAAACGAGCAGCAGACAGATCAGAACAGAATCACTGCATTAAATAATTAAGATCACAAGTCTTTGGGGAGTAATGATTATAATGTAACAAAATGTCTTATAGAGATTTATGATACTTTGAAATGGTGAATTAGTGGGTATTCTATCAGTCTCAGACATTCTGCAGTAATTGTAGAAAATTAGTTAATTTGATTTGCTTAAATTAAATTATACAAAATTCTGCCTTTTTTCAATCTTTATATTGTTTAGACTTATATACTTGTAATCGAAAACAATGATCAATGCCCTATAGTAAGAAATGGTCCACCAGAGTTTTACTTTTTTTGTGTTGTTGAAGTGTCGACTGAGAACGGTAGCGGCAGACGTGCTGGCGTAAACAATCCTGGTGAGCTGCCCACTATCATTAGCTGTGTTCATATCATCGACAGTGCAGCTGCAGATGGCTGCCACAAGTACACTTGCCAAAGCTGCTGTGCGATCTTCAACTGGTACCTCACTCAGCTCCTGGGCCAATTTGGCAGTCTTTGCCTCTGATACCATACAGCTTGAGTTTTCCAAGGTATGTTCCAAGAAGTAATTTAGTGTCGAGGCGAGGGCTTCAACATTCACTGCTACACTGTCCTGATTTGTGAGTGTGTCATTAAAACCAGTCTGATTGCTAGGTACTGAAGAAACTCTACCCTCAAGACACTCTGCATTCTCCTTCATTTCTGCAAGCAGCTTAAGTCGTGCCACTTCAAGATCCCAGAAATTTTTAAGTAATGATAAGAGTTTTTGCTGTCTTGACAAATCCTCCATTTCCACAATTGTTTTTAGTAACTGAGGCAGCACCATGACATCCGACAACTTTGTGGCCAACTTTTGAACTCTAGCTGCTCTGGAAATGTTTTCAGTATCAGAATAGACAGTTTCAATGTTAATATCAGACAGCTGGACGGGAAGGTGGTGTGTATTAACAGACTCCTCTCTCTTTACTCTGTGTCTGGTATCATCACCTCTCAGAAAAGACCAGAATGTCTCGCCCTCTGTTTCTTCCTCCGGGTGTGTGGTAGAAACAGAGTTTTGTAAATTGTAATCAGAGTCCTCATCCACGGGTTGATAAACTTCGTGGTTAAGGAGAGACTCTTCAAGTTTGGGGTGATAATCCTTGCCCTTAGGGTAACCATTTTCATCTTTTAAGTAAATATCATCACTAATGGTAAGAACATCCACTGTGCTGCCTTCTGACCGAGTGTCCTGCTGTTGGCACTTGCAGCTACTTGGCACCAGGACTGCTGCCCGCTGTAGGCTCCCGAGGTACACAGGGTTCTCAACATACAAGGTTTGCACACTCAATTCCTATGTAAAAAAAAAAAAAATCTAAAATACATACGAATGTCGACCATAGAGTACAGTATATTATTTGTTTTTCTGAAATTGAAAGAAAATAATAAGCAAGTAAAAAGCAAGCTAAGACAACTATTCAGTATTTGTATTTTTGTAGGTGACATGTAACATCCACAGTCGATAACTTGACAGGCGGCAGTCAATACTAAAGATACAAGTATTACTTCACACGGGTAATGATCTGAATAAGAGCTAAAATATTTCATAATTAAATTAAAAACAATCAGAAGATGGTTATAATCTTGTTCTGGAATATTCTATTGCACAAAGAAAAAAGTTCATTTGTTTTGCAACAGTTCCCGGATTGGTCTTCCAATTTTGGGTTGAGATTGAATGTGCGGTTGTTTTTGCTTAATTTGTTTTTTCCTAATAGAAGCCATTTGAGTGTAGTGCTTTTTAGGACGTAGGGCGAACACCTCTTACCTGTGAACACGTGTAGCTGCCAGGATGATGATGGGAAAAACAAGTGTGTGTGAGGCAGGTATGAGTGATAACTGGCTGGACGTAACCTTTCTGCTCCTCTTGTCTCACCACCACACTCTCACCTGTAACATCGAATCTGCCATCATCACAAACTTACATAAAACCTATTAACCCTTGACAAATTGATGAATAATCACAGACTAAAAAATACCTCTGGGAGCGAACTGCTAGAAAAATTATAATTACAGGTAGGCGATTCAACCATATAGAAGTCCATTTCTGTTGCATATATTCACTTTGTGTGCTTGAGAAATTGTGCGTGTGCGACAGAGTTAGTGCATGATATTTGAAGGTGCCTGTAAAAGCAGAGTAATAGCTGTGTTTGTACATGATAATCATATTCTCATTCTCCAGCTTTCCTTGGCAACTAGTCAATTCTTCAAGACGTTCAAGTGTTTAGCTCATGGACTTTGATGTTGAATTCAATACAGGAATCTGGTGAATGTCAGTTTTCCCTTGGTTAGTGACGCCAGAAATTGATAAATGGAAAGAAAAGAATTGGAAGAAATGGAGAGATGAGAAGGAATGCAGAGAAACAAGAATAGGGAACGTAAAATAAATTAAAAGTAGTGGAAATACAAGAGAGAATGAATTAGGGTCATTAAAAACTGAATTAAGAAATGAGTTTGAATGACAAAACTCTGAAAACTCATAAAAGATGCAAGAAACCACACAAACCCATATGGTGTCCTACAATAGATTCTCTTTGGTTTTGATCTTTGTTGTGGGTAGTCAATATCAGAGTCTCTATATCCTATGTGTGTGTGTATGTGTGACTGTCTCTGTTTGGATATGCAAGAGATTTAGCTGTCACGATAATACAGTACATGAAGAATATACATACCTAAGGTAGTAGTAGCAGTGGTAGGAAGTTGGATCCTCACCATCTCACCACAACAGCAGTCATCATCCCTGAAATCACGCACAAAATTAATACACAGCTAAACAAATTGAGTAAGTGCAAATGAAGGTAAATGCAGTGGACCTGTTGATCAATAATGTCAGTTCCATGAGACAAAAAAAGAAAAAAAAAAAAAGGTCCAAAGCTCTATGCCTCCAATCACCCCTTCTACTCATGTTTCCTGCCTACACTCCTTTCTCAATCCCCCATCGCCTCCCTCTCTCAGCTCTACACCTTCATCCTCCAAACCATCTCTAGGGAATAAGTGTCTAAATTATGTTCACTCGTTATGCAAGATCCAAATTTCTATGCATGACCAACACCAGAAATGTAAGGTGGGGATTGTGGAAGAGGAGCCAACTGTACCTCTCTTCAGGTGTAATGTTGCGGTCGACTACTGTACTGACAAATCGGTACTGCTGTGTGGTCCAGGCTCCAGTGGTTTGGTC
>JAWQEG010002835.1:0-2500 GCA_033782935.1 Petrolisthes cinctipes | reverse complement strand
CCTTCTCTTGTGGTGATGATGATGATGATGATGAACAGTGAAGACGTGGTAACCTGGAGGGGCAAGAGGCAAGTAGATCCCCTCCAACCTTCCCCTCCCACCATCACGTCAACGCAACCTTCCTCCTCCTCCTGCGACTCTTCCTGCGCCTCCTTCAATGACCGCCCCAAGAACCCCACCCTCAGAGCTATCGTGCCCCCCGAATACGATCGATACCAACTGCCCGATAGCCCCGATGGAGGTAAGACAATGGTGGTTTAGTGTTGGCATTAATTTTCTCTTCTGAGCTGACGACACAAATTCAGATCTATTGCTACGATTGCCGGTTCCGTTTCTTTCTCTCAGGTCCTCTACCCGTCTTCATCAGCACCAAGGTCAGAGATATCCAAAAGATCGACGAACAAAACATGGTGAGTGCCAATCTGGAACAGTGTCACCCAACCTACCTACCTTGAGTCTCAGTCCAATGCCACGTTTTTCTCTCAGTCCAAAAAATGTGGCACCCCCATCTTTTTGTTGACCTGAAACACCTGAATTAATGACTCGTGATCGTCTTAATAACCGATGATCTATAAATTAATAACCTTATGTTAATGTTATGGGATTTTCAGGAGCTGATAATCGAGTGGTACATCAGGTTATACTGGAGTGACCTCAACTTGACCCCTCCTGCCAACCTGCCAGACGGTCAGTGGTACAACATTGCACCAGACATTGCACAGTATGTCTGGCTACCCACAAACGTATATAGGTGAGTTTGTGTGTGTGTGTGTGTGTGTGTGTGTGTGTGTGTGTTGTGTGTGTGTGTGTGTGTGTGTGTGTGTGTGTGTGTGTGTGTGCAGCCACAATCAAATAACCAACGACACTTTCCTTTCATCGTGCAAATAAATCAGTATCATTTCAAATTATAATACCTTACGTCAACTCAACCCCCCTCAATTATTATTATGAGCTGCTGCAAAATCATACATGTGTTGTTTTTTATTACAGAGATATTTACTACGATGGAAGGAAAGTGTCGGTGTATATTTGATTGTGGCAGTACAGTAAAGTATGACGGATGAAAATGTGTCAGAAAGTTGGTTGAAAACATATGGAAAATAATGAACCATTCGATCTTGATGTGCATGGAGCTGTGGTCTGGGTTTCTCTGTGGTTCGGTGAATGACATCAGTTTTTTGGATAAATCAATAACATGACTTTTGACTTTCACTGCACAGTCCCCTCAAAATCATTAGGTGGGTGCTAGGAGATCTTTAAAAATCTCCAAGCGGTGTTTTTAATGATTAAATGAATATTGGATACCCGTAGAGAGGCGAGGGAGGAGGTGACTGAGTAGTAGAGTGAGGTGTTTGAATCTTTCAGTGGTGATCAATAGAATTAGCACTGAGGGAAGACATGAAGATTGATTTTATATCTATATATATATATATATATATCTATATATATATATATATATATATATATATATATATATATATATATATATATATATATATATATATAATATATATATATATATATATATATATATATATATATAGAGAGAGAGAGAGAGAGAGAGAGAGAGAGAATAGCCAGAAATAACTTTTACGGAGCACGTGACTATGTTCACATATCAGAAGTTACTGATTCGTCCATTATGTCCACATTAAAAGGTTTTCAGTTATTAATACTTCCTCTCTCTATATATAAATTATACGCGGGTGGATGGTTTGTGACACTTGCTCGATCGTGACCAAACACAGAGGCATGACAACAAACACACCAACAATAACACAGGACACACCAACAACAAAACCAACACAACACAATACTACATAGGCAGTATATATAAATATACTTCAGCTACAGAGTATAACAGAAAGTCATATATCACATGTTGTGGAAAATGAATGAAGACAGGGCGCTTTAGACTGGGTGAGACCGAGGTATATAAAGGTATATGTTGAATAATAGAGAAACTGCATGGTTATGCTCTCCTTTGAAACCTTACGTGAGCAATTCTCTATTTGTCTGTCAGCATTATGAGTTGTTGGAGTGGCGTCATTATGAATTAATGGGGTGGGATATTTTCGGAACATGATAGCACCTTGAGTCCTCCTAAGTATGCTAGGAAACAGGACCAGATTAACAAAGATAATGACGGTCTGTTGCCTGGAATAGTTTAGAGGAATCATTTGCTTGAATGAAGGAAAAAGGGGAAGACAGGAAACTGTGTTTGGCCACAAAGATTTATACCCTAAGAGAGAAGGAGACAGAGAGGAGAGACAGCAAGAACGAAGGATAAAGAAAGAAAGGAGGGAATGTGGAAGAGAGAAAAGAGAATGGCTCGGGTTTGATGGGGCGCGCCAAACCCTTAAATTATTATACCCACATCTTTCCAGGCAATACTCCCTTCGAAACGTTCAGAATACAGGCCTACTTTCGTCTACAATTTGTGGGTGCATGTTCTAGCAAGCTGTTCTTCACGTCAAATTTAAATGTCACAAATAATTCC